>LNAC01000510.1:574776-745097 GCA_002007465.1 Ailurus styani | reverse complement strand
AACCAAAAACACAAAATCATACAAAAACTAAACAAACAAAAATGAATAAAACAAGATCCTATATCTATATTATCTATTTCTGTTTCTATATATCTTTCTGTGACTCTATCTCTATCTCTATATTTATCTCTATCTCTATCTATCTATATCTATTAGATTGTTGAATTGAACAGACCCTGTAAGTATCCAAAAAAATAAGTTTAAAAACAATGAAGGGATAAAATATGACTGTAACAATGAAAATTTAAAAAAAGAATAAAAAGTGTTGATACGATATAAGAGTTAAGAACGTTAAAATAGGAAAAGGGAAAAACTTTAAAAGAAAAAAGTAAGAAAAAAATTCAAAGAAAAAAAGTCAATGAATTTAACTTTGAATGACTGAAGAATCATGGGGAAAAAGACATGAATTGTCTCTGTTGCTTTTCCGTAGTTCTGGAGTTCCTCAATGCTTAGCAATCTGGAACTTGACTTTGACTGGATGGTTGTATTTTTTTTTCCCCCTTGGTCTTCTGGGGGAGGGGCCTGTTGCTGTGATTCTCAAGTGTCTCTGCCCGAGGCGGATTCCCACCGCCCTCACCAGGGGCCAGGCTAAGTAATCAGCTTGGGTTCGCTATCAGTAGCTTTTGTTCCCTGAACGCTTTCTGTACCTAGTTGGAGGACGGGACTGAATATGGCGGCTCCCAGTCTCCGAACCGGAGGAGCCGAGAGCCTGGGGCCTCAGTCCTCAGCGTGCCTCAGAGAAAAGCAGTCCCTCCCGTTTCCTGGTCTCCAGCCACACTCTGAGCTCACCCGGCCTGTGACCAAGTGTCTCTGTCTCTGGCACGGCCCCGTTTAGAATTNCGTGCCTCAGAGAAAAGCAGTCCCTCCCGTTTCCTGGTCTCCAGCCACACTCTGAGCTCACCTGGCCTGTGACCAAGTGTCTCTGTCTCTGGCACGGCCCCGTTTAGAATTTCCAAACCCGGCAGATTCCTGCAGCCACTCCCGCACCGCTCCTCCCGGAGGAGGAAGGAGGGGGTCTCTCCGGGTCTGCCGCTGGTGGGGTCCCCGCTCACAGATCAGTGGCCCGGCTGCGCTTCAGACCCCAGCCCAAGGTAACCCCGAGCTGAGAGACACCTCAGCTCAGCTCTGTCTCTCCCGCCGGCTTCTCTCTGAGACCTGGGAGCTCGGTCGCGCTGACACCCCTGGTCTTTTTGTGTCCCTGTGGGTCCTGAGACCACACTGTCCCTGCAGGGGTTTCACCCCCCGCTTGGTCTCTGGGGCCAAGTCCCTCAGTGAAGCCGACTTCTCACAGTTCCGAGTCTGTGCTCCCCTGCTCGCTCCCTTGTCGGCAGCCGGCCCCTCCCCCCGGGGCCTATCTTCCCGTCGCCTCAGATTCACTTCTCCGCATGTCCTACCTTCCAGAAGGCGGTCAATTTTCTCTTCCTAGAATTGCTGCTCTTCCTCTCTTCGATCTCCATTAGAATTTGTAGGTGTTCAGAATAGTTTGATAGCTATCTGGGTGAATTCCTGGGACCTAATGATAATCGGTCTCCTACTCCTCAGCCATCTTGCCGCTCCTCTTGTCTTTTTTTTTTTAATACCATTGTGCAGGGCGCCTGGGTGGCTCAGTGGGTTAAAGCCTCTACCTTTGGCTCAGGTCATGATCTCAAGGTCCTGGGAATAAAGCCCCCATATCATTGGGCTCTCGGCTCAGCAGGGAGCCTCCTTCCTTCTCTCTCTCTGCCTGCCTTTCCACCTACTTGTGATCTCTCTCTCTCTCTCTGTCATATAAATAAATAAAATCTTAAAAAAAATAATACCATGCATATGACTGTTAGCGTCTTAACATTTTAATTTGACTTTATTCAGTTGGCCAGTTACTCTTATCCTAAGTTTTCCGATCCCCAGGGGAGAATTAAGGTTGGCCTGGCTTGAGTCACATGTTCATCTATTGACCACTCGAGGTGATTGGGAGTTTGAGTATCAATGACTAGTACATGTGAGATCTCCTCATGGATCTTTCAGCAATTCTAGCTGAGCAGAACATGAGAGGGAGGAAATTTATTTCCATACCATAGTAAACATGTGCACCATAGTTTACAGAATTTCTGTCTACATATGGGTCCTTGTGACCACATAGCAGGAGAGAAAATAGTGCTATGTTATATGTTCAAAGGGATATCTAATCTCATTCTTTTCTTTCTACCTCTGTCAGTCAAAAGAATCTCCATTTTTTTCTGGGAAACTTTGGTCTCTGTATAGTGAGGACCACAAAGATAACTGAAATGTCCTCAGTCATCCTAATTGTCAGTGTGTGCACACTTTTATGAAACAGAATGCTGTTGGGGCTAAATTGTTTTTATCCTTTATTCATTTGCCATATAGTGACAATATTAAAGCACACACACACAGAGATGGTCATCAGCCTAGTCTGGCAACAGTAAAAAGTAGATAAAGAGTTGGCAATTTGACAAACTGGAACATTTGTCCCTGAATAAGAAGTTGGCCCAAATATTAAACAAATATATTTCATTATGTAATTCATATTGTTTATCACCAAGGGAAAGATTCAAAACACTATTAAGCACATTTTGGTAAATCAAAGCCTTACAGTTATTACTTTAGGATTTTAAATAACTGATTCGAAGTTCTGTTACTTACTTTTACTTTTATATGAGCCTACAAATGATTTACCGATTTACAACAAATATCCATTTATAAATGATATAAATAACAATTTAGAATGGGGTAGGGAATATATGACTGTGTTGGCCTTGTTGTCAGTGGACAGTATGATGATTAGTTAGAGGGTTTTTTTTTTATTTGCTGAGACAAGATGCTTTCTTTAACATTAAGCTGTAATGGAAACATTTTATTTTCTTCAACATAATTACATTTCTATAGCCATATAATTAGGATTAATTTATCTTATTTAAACTTTTATCTTCTTTCCTTTGACATTTTTCTTTTTAAAATGCCAAATTGGTGATATTCTGCTTTATAAAGTGATCATGGACTTCTTTTCTGACTGAAGAATCATTTCTCAAAATGAGAGAAAAATGAGCTCATTTAATTTTCTGTGAAAATTAGTTTGTCTTTTAAAATATATGTATAGCTCTTTACTCAAGGAATATCCCTTCTTCTGCAATGCATTTCATGCAGTAAGCCCCTCTCTTTATTAAAGTGCTCTTATGGGGCCTGATACTACCCAAACACATGCCACTCTGAGAGATTTTTCTTTGTCTAAGAGGTTGTTCTTGACCAGTTAAAGCCTCTAGCCTTTATATATAAAGCTGGGCAAAGCAAATGAGTTATTATATAACACTTTGAATTCAGACACCAGTGTTATGTTTAAATCAGAAAAGAAGGATTGGTTTTTAGTTATGTGTTTAGAAAAAGTTGGTCGATTACACTTTCTTGAGCTGTCAGGACCCTAAGTGAATGGTTATCCTCAGTGTGTCTGGGAAGTTCGGTTGCTGCATGCCTTGTCTTCTGAATAGAATCAGAACTCCCTTCTGTTGGCCCCATAAGAAGAAAGCCCCCAAATTCCTGGTACTATGGAATCCCCCAAATTCCAGGAACATCCATGTTCCATATAGAACATGATGGAAATGTTCTTCTTTTCCTTAAGAAGAAGCCACTTAAAATATGCACATGTCCTTTTGTTCATCATATTATGCCAAACCTTGCTTGGAGTACCGACAGGTCACCTTTTCTTTTTTAGGGGTAGTAGAGAAATGAAAATTTTCATTAAATCTAATTGTGAATCTCTGTCTCTCTGTAAGATCTATTTATTTAGAGAAAAAGAACATGTCTCAGCTCTATAACTTTATAACTAGATTTAAAAAAATCAAACAAATTCAGGAACATTTTTAATCACATATTTTTAGCAGAAAAAATTTAAAAAGGAAACTTGGTGCCTGGACTTGTTATCTATTGTTATATAAAAAATCACCCTACCATACAGTGGTATGTGCTCCTTTGTTTTCCTCATTTGTATGTCATCATCATGGAGGTGATGGGGCAAGGCCTGGTGGTTCTTGTTCTTACCTCAGGGAAATTTAGTCAGATCATAGCAGAAACTGGTGTTAACTTCAAAGACTTTTTCACTCACTTTTCTGGCAGTTGATGACGGCTGTTGACTAGGGATTTAGCTGGAGTTTTTGGCTGGATTGTCTACATATAACCTGTACATGTGACTGGTCCTTATTCTCAGCTGGTGACTAGATTCCAACAGTAAGCATAGAGAAATAAAGAGAAACAGAGAGACAAAGAGACAGAGACAGAGAAAGAGTGTTACAGAGATACAGACATAGGCAGACACTCTATTACCTTCTATGACCAAACTTTGGAAGTCACGTGTACTCATTTCCATCAGTTCTATTGGTTGTGACTGTCACAAAGTTTCACAAAGCTCCAAGGGAAGGAGACATAAACTCTATCTCTTATTAGAAAAAGGTGAGGGATCTTATGAGATGAGCAAGTGGATTATTATTAACACCATTTTAGGAAAATATAATCTGCCACAGTGGCTCCTTAAGGATCAGAAAATGAATCCCTATTGATATTTGATAACTTTTATTATATACTTACCATATGCTCTGTCATGTTCTACATGATTTACAAATATATGCTATTGTTTTCCCTCATTTTTTTTTAAATTTTATTTTTATTATTTGCCCAAGGGGTACAGGTCTGTGAATCATCAGGCTTACATCTTTCACAGCATTCACCAAAGCACAAACCCTCCCCAATGTCCATAACCCATCCACCCTATCCCTACCCTCCCACCCCCCAGTAACCCTCANCCCCCCACCCTGCCCCTCAAGTTCCTCATATCAGAGAGATCATATGATAATTGTCTTTCTCTGATTGACTTATTTCGCTCAGCATAATACCCTCCAGTTCCATCCATGTCGTTGCGAATGGCAAGATTTCGTTTCTTTTGATAGCTGCATAATATTCCATTGTATATATATACCACATCTTCTTTATCCATTCATCTGTTGATGGACATCTAGGTTCTTTCCATAGTTTGGCTATTGTGGACATTGCTGCTATAAACATTCGGGTGCACGTGCCCCTGAGGAACACTACCTTTGTGTCTTTAGGATAAATACCCAGTAGTGCGATTGCTGGGTCGTAGGGTAGCTCCATTTTCAACTTTTTGAGGAATCTCCATACTTTTCCCTCATTTTTAAAGGTTAAAGAACAAAGTTAAACAATTTATTCAATGTCACAGAGCTTGAACTGAAGATACGGATACTAGGCTCTTAACCTCTATCCTATACTGCTTCCCACTAGACAACAGAAATAAATAGATTGGGAAAAGTTTAATATCTTAATTTAGAGGACCTACTATTTACTCATATGAGCTTGATTGACATACTTTATATCTGTGAACCATAGAGATTTATGTCTAATTGGGTGAGTAGAAATAATAGGCTTTTAGGATGATCATCAAGGTTAATTATAACATGCATAAAAAAGTGCCCAGCACAGTACTGATCACATAATTGTTCCCTGAAATAGAAGGCTTGAACATGTTATTTCATCAGTTTTTTTTTATATTTAGTTCATTTTTTAAAATGTTTTTATTTTCATTGTAATTCATTTGCTATAGATATATGGATAATGCTAAACTCCATCCTGTTCAAGGCCTCTTATTTAACCCCACTAATTGAATTATACTGGTATTAGTAAGTATTATAAGTGATAATATGAACATTTAAATTTCTAATAAATTAGATTATTTTATTTTTAAATTTTTTTTAATTTATTTACTTGTCAGAGAGAGGGAGAGAGCACAAGCTGGCTGAGTGGCAGGCAGAGGCAGAGAGAAGCAGGCTCCCCACTGAGCAAGGAGCCCGATGCAGGACTCAATCCCAGGAACCTAGGATCATGAACTGAGCTGAAGGCAGCCACTTAACCGACTGAGCCACCCAGGCATCCCAGATTATTTTATTTTTTAAGTATATTGTTTTATAATCTGATATTGTTCCAGTAAGGATATGGACTCATAAGTGCTCAGACATTTTTATCCTTTTAAATACATACATTAAATATTTAAAATGTAACATATATAATATATAATCATGTACAATTACCTATATCATACATATATATGTGGACACACACACTTCTGTATAAATGGTTTCTTTTTTGACCTTTTAATTCTTGAGGCATATGCTTAGGGACATATAGCATGTAGCTTACAATTCTCGGGCAGATACTGAGTGACTTAAGATGAAAATTTTATTTCTTTTCCTTTTACTTAGTTTTTGTTTTCTCCTGCGTAATTAGAATGGTGTATGTTCAATAAGTGTTGATTGATCAAAGGATTTTAGGTCTGAGATTAAGTTTAAAGAAGGATTATCTCTTAATTGTCTCTTGCTAACTATCATTTTGGGAAAGCTTGAAAATAATCAAGCCCCACTTAAGACTCTAGTTTTGATCTGATGCTAATCTAAACCTTATAAATATAAATATAAGAATTTTAGGTCTTTTGATATTATAGAATTTGGTTGCAGTATCTTGTCTTGACAAGAGCCCAAAAATGTAGCAAATGTTCAGATGTCTTAGAATTATTGAGGTTAATTTAAAATTTGGTTATATAAATGAATGAAGTGTCAGAGAACATACATGGCATATATTTTATTACCCAAAATCTGAATTGTGAAGGAAGTTACTTTTTCTTTTTTTATCATCTCTTTTGTCAGAATCTTTATCTCTTTTCTCTTGATGTAAATGCTTTAAAACAATGAATGTTCCCTTTATGCTGTTTTATTATAACCCTGAAATAATATACTAACTACTTTAATTCATATAAAGTTTGACAAGAGCAATAACTAGGATAAAAACTAGTTATTTTCCCCAACAATATTCTTTGTAGATGAATCTATGAAAGAATTAAATGCGACCTTCTTTTTTGAAAATACACATTAATAATTAAAATCAACATTTTTTTTTCTTTTGGCAGCTGTAAGCTTTTGTTTCTAATTGTTTTTAGAGGAAAATATTTAAGCATTATATTTTTTTTGAAAGTAGCAACCAATTTCCATAGCTTATTGTAGGCACTATTATCTATAAACTGATGCTGACACATAAATGTACTTAAATTTGTAGGCCACTCAGTATTATATTCATTACCAGTCCCTAAAATGCAAGACAACTGCATTTATAGTAGCACCATTTCAAATTGTCTAATTGTAGAAAGCAAAGTCCTTACTATTAGAACTTATAAAATAAACACATAGGAAAACATGTTAGGAAAATGCGATGAGACTTAAAGATAAAATAGTGATTTCTAAATTGGGGTTAAATTAGATTTCAGGTATGTTCCTCTATCTACTTTACATAATGGTCAAGTGTCCAACTTTCAAAGAGGCCATTCTTTTCTTTTTTCTTTTCTTTTTTTTTTAATTTATTTATTTGACACAGAGAGATTGATTACAAGTAGGCAGAGAGGCAGGCAGAGAGACAGGCAGAGAGACAGGGAGAGGGGGAAGCAGGCTCCTCGCTGAGCAGGGAGCCTGATGCGGGCCTCGATCCCAGGACGCTGAGATCATGACCTGAGCAGAAAGCAGAGGCTTTAACCCACTGAGCCACCCAGGCGCCCTATTCTTTTCTTTTGACAGACAGAATGATTACCTAGATAGTTTGTACTCACTAATGGTATTAAACTAACCACACACAGTGGACATGTTGAGGTCTACTCTTGACTATTACCAGATTTGCTACCAGATTTTAAACTCTTACTCCTAGCTCCTACAGATCTTGAAATAAGATAAACCAAGAACTACCATAACTGTTAATCTCAGAAAAAATCAAGCACAATAATGTCTTTGTTGTTGTGAAGATCAGAATTAAGTTTACTTTTGACAAGAGGAATGGTCACTTGACCTTTTCTTCAGTGACTAAGAGCTACTGAGTTCCTGTTGTTACTTTCAGTGCAAACATAGCAGGGGAGGAAAAAGCAGAGAGGTCTTGAAGTAATCATAATCACTCATCTGTGGTGAACATTTTAAAATGCAGGTTGAATTTGCTAATTTCAGAGTAATAACATTTGCAGAAGTAATATCTTGAGTTGAAAAAGAAGGAACACAAAAGCAATAGGAATATGATATGATTCTATATAATTCACTAATATGATTCTAGGGATCAGGTTTCCAAGCTACCATGCAGTAGTACCCCCTTAGGAGTTCTAATTCCCAACGTAGGCTACCCAACTGCATTCAAATGGGAATTGTCAGTATTGCTAACAAAGATCACACATTTCTTATGGACAGAGGTCATGTTTTAGTCAACTTCTTATCCCCAGTGTGTGACTCAAGACTTCTGAACTAACCCAGACTCTCTAAAATAATTCCCTGCATGAGAGAACATTTCCTTAGTTTTATGAAGCCATATCCAAAAACAAGTGCCAGAGAACTCAGTTCTAAAATATCCCATGGTGGACATTTAGAATGCATATTTCTTATTAATGGTTCCCAGGTGTTCTATAGTAAAGAAACCTTGAATTTGCTATACTCTCCAAACTGATATGTTATGGGGATCTTTCATTTTTTCTATAAGTAGTCTTTGAAGTTATGTAGATGATTAACATGTTTCACATTGGGAAAGTAGTATTTCCTGTTTGATGAGTACCTTATTTCCCCTCATTCCCTAAGTTTCTTTTCCAAGTGTTTTTTCAACAGTGCTTTGTTTGCCCAATAATCTACCTTGGAGTCAGAGGATTCAGGTAGCTATAAACTTAATTCTTTATATATGTTCTTAATATGGAAATAGTGGTTTAAAAATTACCTTGAACCACCCTCGACAGTACTGACTCAGAGCCTCAATCCCCTCCCTGCTTTCTCTTGACAGTATTTAACCCTTACTTCTTATCTCTACAACTTCCTGTTGCTCATTTTAAGTCTTTGCTGCATTACTTCCTTTACCATCTGGAACACAACCCTCTTTTCTCTCCTCTAGATTCTAGGGAAGCAACCAAGACAGAATGCAAATAAGTATGAAAAACAGTGAGATGTGTGAGTTTAGAAAAATTTCTATAACCCCATAAACCAACATTAAAAGCACAAATAGTGGTAGGTCTTTTAGGGGAAAATATCTGTGGAAATGACATAAATGTGACAGCAACTATAACTGGGAATAATGCTGAATCCATAAAATGTTGTCTCATAAAGTGTTCAGAGTATATGGCGATGTATATGTAAATTATGAGAGCAAAAATTCCACTAAAACATTGTTTATAAGTTACTGTGTAGAAATAGATTTTATGCCCAACCTATTGTCTGGTGATTAACTATTCAGAGAATTAATAGAGTTTTAATAGGGATCTTATTATTTTAATTTATCTAGGAGGACAATATTCATAGCTTACCTTTCAATTTTCTAAAGCATGGATCTTAATCATTTCTGATTAAATTCAAGTTGCAACATATGAAGTATAACTCAGAATATATCATTTAGGCATGGAAATTTGAGATGTCACTGTCCCTCTAGTAATACAAATTTTTCATTAATAAGAACAATGCCTAATGAAACCACTTTTAATTTATATAACACCTTTTAACCAAAGGTTAAAAATGTTTAATTTTCTAGCAAAGTTTCAGTTGCATTTTATGCATGCAAAAAATATATATATTTCCTCTTAGAACAGTTTTGTGTGTCTACAGAAGACCTATGCAGTTAATGAATATTTATTTTGTGCTCACAGTACATCTACTAGCATTAGCTGCCTAAAGATCTATGTTTTAAATAACTATAACTCCTGCAGAATTCAATTAAACACTAATTGGGTTAGAAGGATTGTGAAATGATGGTGATAGATGAGGAGGAGGAGGAGGAGGAGGAGGAGGAGGAGGTGAGGAGGAAGAGGAGGAGGGGGGAGGAAGAGAAAGAGGAGAGTGAGGAGCAGGAAGAAGGGGAGGGGTAGAAAGGAGGAGAGAAGGAGGGAGGAGGAGGGAGGAGGAGAGAGGAAGGATGGAAGAAGAGGAAGGGAAGGTGGAAGAGGAGGAATAAAGTCGCTATACTTTCTTGAGGTTTTACTTTCTGTCTGATATTGTTCATGTACTTTGCAGATAATCCTTTAAACAACCAAAGGAGTTAAACATTAATCATCTATTTTCTGGGTAGGGAGATTCATGTTTAGACAGGTAAAATAAACTTCCAAAGCATATATATCTAGTAATTTGCATAATTGTGTTTCAACCTTCGGTTATTCTTTTAGCCAGTTTTGTGGCCATACAATTGTTAGAGGACTTGAGAGGCAAGAACAGAGAGAAAGATGCTCAGGAGACCAATAGAAATTTAAATAAAATAGGGACTATCAACTTCCTAATGTGGTTTATATTTCTTCAATGTTCAGTGCTTGCTTTTTGATAGAAAGTATTGTATCACTGAATTGGTTCATAATATCTTTCCAAATTTAATTCTTCAAATTCATTCATTGATTCATACATCCAACAAACTTATACTAACCACATACTGTTAAAAAACAAACCACTCCTTTTTCTGTCTAAATCTGTACTTTACAATGAGAGAAAAGGGCTAGTACACCATTATTTATATATTTATAATAAATATATCACACCAATATTTATATATATATTTACATAAATATATATAATATATATTTTAAATATATATATTTATAGCGTAGGGACTGCGGAGTCACCTAGCACATCTTATACATATGAGACTATCAATGAGTATTAATTAGTCAGTTATGCCCTTTGCAAGCAATCATTTTATGGAAAATGCTATTATAATTATGCTTAGGAAATCATAGGTAACATGATATGTTTAAAATTTTCAAGTTATTATTTTTATTATTTATTAAATATGTATCATATGGTTTTACCTCAACCTTTGGTCATCCTATACTTAAAGGAATATATATTCATTTTCTTTAATGATATATTTGCTGTACACAGCATTCTAAAACATATGACTAATGTGTCCTAGGAGGAAAATTGATCCAGAGTATGTTGAAATCTGTTTTTCTCAGCTGGGGTTTGGTAGAATTGCATTTAATTTTCCCTATGTTTAGGGTAACATGTTTGTCAAATAATTGGAAGTGCGAAACCTTTAATAAGGTCATAATTATAAATAACATTTCTATTTGGGCAGTCAGATACATTGTGTTAATGTTCTAATATACTTTCATTAATAGCTTCACTTTTATTATTAATTATTAAAAAATAAGAGGATGAGAAGAGTTCCCAATATACTGATAATTAAAACAAATTGTGTGATGAACTGCCATGCAGTCTTAAAGCATATGTCTGGAGTCTAAAATACTATGTTTGAGCCTACACAAGTCAATATAGAATCAGTGAGAAAAGAGTGCTTATAAAAATAGGCGCTGATAAGAGGTGCGATCATTCTAAAATCATTGTTTAATTAAAAAGGCAGCAGACATAGTTTTTCTTCCTGTGTTGAATATGGTTGGAATGTCAGTCCCCCAGACAACCTTATCCACATAGAACATTACATTTTCAACAGGGGTTCTAAAATTTGAGATAATTTGAAACAAATTTTTAATTTTGTCTTTTGATGAGATGATTCATTATTCATATCCAGAATGCAAGAAGGACTTTTATTCCTGTTCAGTGTAATAAGTAGCTTTGGTATGAAAAAAAATTTACCTTCACCATAAACTCCTCTCTGTGCCTGTATCTCTATAATTTCCATTGAAACTTGCTCTGTTGAGATCTCTGACATACACTTCAGTATATTTGAAAAGTTGCATACAGAATCCTGAATCTAACAGGCATTTATTAACCATCTATCATATACAGGACATGGTGATGGACACAAGGGCTGCGGAACTGCATTAATCAATATCTCTGCTTTAAGGGAGATCGAAGTTTAATGAGGATGCCTTATGGCACATTGAAGGGAGTAAAGATGTAGGTTGGATGTACTTTAAGAATGCAATAATAGAATGACTAACTCTCTAAGAAGGGCCAAGTAGCGATTCACAGAGAGGTCACTTCTGATCTGGGGCTTAAAGAGTGAGTGGGATACCAGTAGATTCCAACAGTGAGAAAAAAAATAATGATCACCGAGGACTCTCTATGTGAGTCTCATGCCATGCACTTTACATATATTTCCTCATTTATTCCTCCCTAAGCTCTTAAATAGCATCATTATTATTTCAAATCAGATCAGTGAACTGTACCCAATGTTACACAGTAACTGATAGAACCTTGCTGCAAATCTGAAGTTTTGTAACTTTAAAAGGCTTGATTTGGTGCAAGGACCTGATTCCAAATAGGAAAAAAATATTTAATTGAGGCCATAAAGACAGGCATACACCTACAATGTCTTTAGGTCTGAGATTATAAATTGGTATACATGACAGGTAAAATAGGAGGCTGAAGTTCAAGGCTGGGACCAGACTGAAGAGTTTTATAAGCCAGGCATTTGTAGTTATTACTGTCACTAATACTATGCATATATTCATTGATGGAAAAAAGATGTATATCTTTTTTTTTTCCTTTGGTATCTTGTGAGATTTCTGAAAAAAACTATTGTAGCAGTGTGAAGGGTAGATCTTGCAGGAAAGGAAGGACAGAGTATTGGTTCTAAACCAGTTAGTGGAGCTACTGCCATTGTACAGATGGGAGGATATTGATGAGAATGCATACTGAAATAGTAAACACAGGTCTGTGATATGATGGAACATCAGATCTCACTTGTAAAATGTATCTTATGATCAAATCTCCACAGCCAAGAGGAATTTTTTAATATACAAAGTGAACAAGTAATAAACATAAAAAACATTAACACTTAACACGAGAAGAAAATTAATCCCGTCTCAAAAACACTAGCCTTTTCAGCTGTGGCCAAATTCTTATCAAGGCAGAATATAAATGTGGAAACCACTCAGGTTTCATAATCAAAGGAAACTATTATCCTCAAACCAGTGACCTCAAGAAATAAGCATGACATTAAAGGAGACTTTCTTTGAATAACTCCCTCCCCAAGAGTGAATAGCCTTAGATTTTTGAAAGGTATCAGGCAAAACCGTTTATAAAGTGTAAAGGAATGATGAAGACTAAATTGCCTTAGACTGTGAAAATGGAAGCCCTAGTTTAGGGCAGAAATTTGTTATCAACTTTTAAACTTTCCATTTTTGAAGCATAACCATTTCTCTCCCCCCCACCCCCGCCACCCCATCTTTCTCTCTTCTCCACCCTCTCTCTTTTCTCTAGTGGAGCCGTGGTGACATTTTGCATATTCTGCCTATTTTCTGCTAGAGAAATATTATGTTATGGCAAGTCTCTTGATTACATCCAGAGAGAAGTAGCAAGGTTATAAAATTTATAGCCACCAGCTCACTTAATTAGAGATAAATTGTACTGTTTCCTCAACCACCAGGAAGAAAAATGTCCATTGATCTTATCTAAGCCCTAGAACCAGATATTCTTTTAAATCAGGCAAATCTTCAAGCCGATTGATTTTATGATACTAAAGAGGCAGCATGTTATAATCAGCAACACAAAAATAAATTTGGATTCAATCCCTGTCTCCAACCCTGAAGTAAAGCAATATTCATTACTATCTCCCTTAATCTAGCAGAATAACTGGCACATAGTAGGGACTCATATAAATGTATGTTACTTGAATAAATGGATACTGGTCTAATGATGTGATCCATCTACATTACAGTATCCTAATCTGTTATGAGAGCTGATAGATTATACATAAATGTACCTAAAACGAATCTTGGTACTGGTCCAGTCTCATGTCTTGTTAGGCCTAGTGTAGTCAAATAGCTTCAATATTTTAGCTTACCATTATTTGCTGAGATGAAATTTTATATGGAATTTTAAAGAAAGCAAACAATGAAAAACAGCACTTCTGTTATTGAAAAGAGGTTAGAGGACCAAAAATGAGTCTATTCATTGTCCTAATTTCACCACAACCAGACATAGGAGTCTGGAAAAAAAAATACAATTTCAAAGCTAATGATAGAAAAGTATTTATTCTAAATTGATCCTATTCTTTTTACCCTGTTTCATATTTTCAGATTTCCTGCTTCACAGATCATAGTCCTAAATCCAGAGCCTCTTTTCCCTTACATTGGCTTCTTTAACCTTATACGTTAGTGCAGACATAAAAACAACCTTGATGTTTAAATATATTTCCAACAAGGTGGGCCAATTTGCCAATGAGAAATGGAGCCATTAGTTATTTCATTTCATTTCATTCACCATTAGTTATGATAAATTCCTGACTTCTTTTCAATCAACTTCATAGATAATCAGTTTCCACAGTTTTATTGTAGTATACTTGACACGCAAAAAACAAAATGCCTCTATTTAAAGCATAGAATTGAATGTTAGCATACATACATATTTATCTATGAACCATACACATATTAAGATAATGGATGTACACATCATCCCCAAAAGTTTTGTTGTGTGCCTTTGTTGTGTGTCCCTTCCTCTCAAACCATACTCCTCAGGCAAACACAGATCTGCCATTTTTCACCATAATGTACTTGCATTTTCTAGAATTTTGTATGAATAGGGTCATGCAGTGTGTACTATTTTTTTAATCTCTTCTTTGGCTCATCATTATTACTTTGATATTTACCTATTTTGTGTGTATAGTCTGTTACTTTTTATTGTTGAATGGCAGTCCATTGTATGGTACACTACAATTTGTACATCTGTTATTAAAGTTATCTCTGGGCATTTCATTTTTTGATTCTTTCTTTAATGATGTTATTTTGTAATTTCAATCCTCATTGTTCTTTGCTAATATATAGAAATAAAATTAATATTTGTATATTGTTCTTATATTCTGAAATCCATCTAAACTCCTTATTAGGTCTAACTTTCTAGTAAGTTCTTTAGGTGACAAGTGATCATATTGTCTCACACAAAGTTGATTTTATTTCTTCCTTTTCCAGCTTTTTACTTTTTACTTTCTCTTGCCTTATTACTTTGGCTGGGAACCCCAGTAAAGTATTAAACAGAAGTAGTAAGAGCAGACATCCCTTACTTGTTCCTGATCTTATAGTGTGTTTTGTCTTTCTTCATTAAGCAATACTATTAACTAACGTTTATCATAGATTTTTTTTAATGATGTTGAGGAAGTTTCTCTCTTTATATCATGCTGAGTTTTTATCAAGAATGGCTTTGGGATTTCTGTTAAATATACTTTAAATGCATCTTTGGAGACAATCATATTTTTTTCTTTTTTGTCTATTAATATGGCAGATTATTCTTAACATAAACCCACTAGGACATGTTTTATTAACTTTTTTATTTGATTTACAGATTACTATAGAATTCCTAAAATTGTCTTACCAGTTTTACATCTGTGTTCATTAAGAATGGAGATCCGGGGGTGCCCGGGTGGGTCAGCTGTTTGGGTGTCTGCCTTTGGCTCAGGTCATGATTTTGGAGTCCTGTGATCAAGCCCCGCCCTGGGCTCCCTGGTCGGTGGGGAATCTGCTTCTCTCTCTCTCCCTTCTCTCTTTCTCTCAAATAAATAAATAAAATCTTAAAAAAAAAAAAGAATGGAGATCCATAGTTTACCTTTCTTGTGATGTAAAGAAGTTTATTCCTTACCTGTTTAACACCATAGGTAATATTTTGTAATGTTCTCTTCAGTTCCAGCTTGTTTTCTCCTTTTCTGAAGAACTCTCCTTTTCTTCTTTCTTACACAGTCGTTCTCACATTCCTGCCCTGAAGCTCTTATTTGTGTAATGTTTTAACTGTTGCCTTCTATATTCTCTGGACTCAAAAGTCATCCTATTTCCTATGGGATCACACCACTAAACTCTCAGCAATGTTAATATATAATAAGATGTTCAAGACATTATGACTATTCTGCTATAACAGCTGTACTCAATCCTATTATACCTGATGCACTTTATTTTTTACATATATTTTTCAATTCCCTTTTAATTATCCAAAATGAAACATAACTACATGAATAGAATTGTATAATGATAATATAAAGGAGACATAAAAAAGGGAGTAATTGATAATGAAACAATTACATGTATTTTGTTTTATTAACACTTGGATACTACTATGAACACCTAATGAAATAATCAGATGTTTGCTACTAGATACAGAATATCTTTAGGGGCCAGCTACAAATTCAGATTTATTACATTGTAACTCAAACATCCTGAGTAGTACTCCCATGTAGGTAATATGATTATGCCTAAAAGAAAACAAATTTTGTTAAAAAAAATATTTTCTAGGGCGCCTGGGTGGCTCAGTGGGTTAAAGCCTCTGCCTTCGGCTCAGGTCATGATCTCAGGGTCCTGGGATTGAGGCCCGAATCGGGCTCCCTGCTCAGCAGGGAGCCTGCTTCCTCCTCTCTCTGCCTGCCTCTCTGCCTACTTGTAATCTCTCTCTCGCTCTGTGTCAAATAAATAAAGTCTTAAAAAAAAGATTTAAAAAATTTTTTCTATGTTTAATCTTTCCTTAATTTAAGCAGAGTTTACTTTGTTAGAAAGTATACTTAAAATGTGTATATTTAAAATGTGCAAAAGCATTCTATGTTTAAACTCCAAAGAGTATTAAAGGTTAGGCTCAGGTAACGATGTATTTACTTCCTCTTGATGCTGGACATCCCAAAAAAAATATGATGTGGTAGCTTTCTTTGTTGTATAAGACTGTCCTAGGTCTCCTTACTGAAATTCTCATTTACCCTAGATCATTCTGACAAACACATGGCCATCCAGGCTGTCAAAATTCTCTCTAGAAGGAGACACTGCTTCCATTGATATTCACTGGTATAAGGTTTAAATTCAAAGGACGTTTGAATGTCTTCTTTGGAGAAATGTCTGTTCATGTCTTCTCCCCATTTCTTGACTGATTCTTTGTTTTATAGGTTATTTGTTTATATAGGTTATTTGTTTTATAGGTTTTGAGTTTGAGAAGCTCTTTATAGATTTTGGATACTAGCCCTTTATCTGATATGTCGTTTGCAAATATCTTCTCCCATTCTGTCAGTTGTTTTTTGGTTTTGTTGACTGTTTCCTTTGCTGTGCAAAAGCTTTTAATCTTGATGAAGTCCCAATGATTTCTCTGATATGAGGAACTTGAGAGTCAAGGTGGGGGGTCGTGGGGGGTAGGGAGGGAAAAATAATGAAACAAGATGGGATGGGGAAGGAGACAAACCATAAGAGACTCCTAATTTCACAAAACAAACTGAGGGTTACTGGGGGTGGGCGGGTAGGGATAGGGTGGATGGGTTATGGACATTGGGGAGGGTTTGTGCTTTGGTGAATGCTGTGAAAGATGTAAGCCTGATGATTCACAGACCTGTACCCCTGTGGCAAAGAATAAAATAAAAATAAATAAATAAATAAATATTAAAAAAAAATAAAGTATACAACATGATTTGAAATACTCGTGAGAGGGTTCTCCCCCCATTAACCAGGCCCCCCACCGTGAGTTAATTAATACATGGATTTTTAAAAATATCTTCACTATCTTTACTTAAATTTTCAATAAGTGGAATAAAGTTATAGTAATTTTAATGTCAAAAAAAGGACATTTGAACCTACATTACTAGATTATCCCATTTTGATCATTTCTTTAAAGCTCACAATTAAATTGAGTTTTAAGAAGTATATTTCCAGACATAATATAGTTTGGTTTATATTATTATGCACTCTTTTTATTAGATTTTATTTTATACCTGCATATTAATCCCATGATTAAAAGTGCATTATCCTCTTTGTGGATCCTGATGAATTTTTATGAATTTAAAGAAAAGTACATGTTTTTGATACTTAATGTTAAAACAACTGTGTTTCATGTGAAGTCATACATTACATCCAGAACCAGATGTTTCTATTTGAGAATCAGAGACCAGATTTTAGAAATGGCCCAAAGTAATTGGTTCCCTCCCTATAGAGTATAGGCAACAATTGCATAAATGCATATTTAAAAATATATTTTGAATTCAATCTTTTTTAAATATAATGAGTTCTCATAAACTCTTCAGAAATAGCAATATGACATCCATTGGCTCTCTTCCGGATTTTTTTTATAAGTTTTTAATGGTTGAATGGTCTAGACATTTGTTAGAAGTTGGTGACAGATTCAAAACAAAATCAACATTTAAATATTAAAATATTGTACATAGTTATTGAATTGTGCCATGTCCCAAAACAAAAATGTATTGTAAAGTATTTTAATATATAAGGCTTGTAAAATACAGGCTTATAAAATATAGGCATTAAATAAGTCTGAGAGATGTTATAGTTGAGCTTAACATGTGGTAATAGATTTTCAATCTATTGATTACTTATAATCCTAAGTGCCTGAAGCTTCCATGTGCTAGATTTTGCAGGGAGGCTTACCATTGTAGGAAATATAGTCGCTAATATATGTCGTGGATATTTTTCAAAATGAAGTGCTAAGGGAAACCTAATAGACTGCAAATACAATAGCGTATGGGGAAATGCAATTATGAAAACTGCAGTAGTTAAGTATGCAAATTACGTCCATCTGTTGAACAAACCCTTGGGATAATATGGAACTGGTGGAGAAGAGTGAATGATTATTTTCCAAGCGTTCCTGTCAGAAGCCATACATTTAATCCTAACTGTGAATATAGGAACCCCTTCCAAACATTCTTATTGGGCCATAATCTTCCCTTGGTTTGAATGACTTTGCAAGCCCAAAAGGTAAACTGAGAACTAAAATAAAGTCAGGCCCATTTGTTTCATTAAATCTGCATCAAACTTGACCCAGCCGAGTCTCTCAAATGGCCTTGGCAATGGCTGAACTTCCTGGAATTTTTTGTGGAGTGAAGACATATTTCTATCTTTCAGATAGATCAAGGTTAGGGCACAAAATGGGCTGTGGAATGAAACCTTGCCCTGTTATAAAAATGACTTTCAGGGGCGCCTGGGTGGCTCAGTGGGTTAAATCCTCTGCTTTCGGCTCAGGTCATGATTTCAGCGTCCTGGGATCGAGGCCCGCATCGGGCTCTCTGCTCAGCAGGGAGCCTGCTTCCTCCTCTCCTTGTCTCTCTGCCTGCCTCTCTGCCTACTTGTAATCTCTCTCTCTGTGTCAAATAAATAAATAAAATCTTAAAAAAAAAACGACTTTCAGGTGGGTGCCTCCGTCTATTGAGCGTGGGACTCTTGGTTTCAATTCAGGTCATGATATCAGGGTTCTAGGCTGTGCCTGGCTCCTCTCTCAGCATGGAGTCTGCTTGAAAGATTTTCTCCCTCTCCTCCCCCCTGCCTCTCTCCTGCTCATGCTTGCCCACTCTCTAAAATAAATAAATAGAGAAAATAAAATCTTTTTTAAAAAAAATGACTTTCAGGGCCATGTTAGTGGTAAGGAAGCTATTATGATTATTTAGTGGAAACTCATGTTAAACCACAACACTCCTTTTCTAGTTTCAGGTCAGCTAATTACTGGAGCCACTGTGGTTGAGAACAAATATTGACCTGAGAATCTGAAATGCAATAGAATAATATCAAAAGTATATGTCAGTTGACCAACATAATTTATCATTTAAGTAGTCTTATCATGGGGCATTTTTGTATTAAAATTTCAAGAGCAGTTTACCTCATTAATTACTTAAGCGTGCATATTGTTGGGATACATTTGCTCTTATGTAATCTATAAAATGAAGTCACCTGTGGATAAGAGAGTTAATGACAATTGATTTTTCTCACATATAAGACATGTTTTGAAACTCTTAACAGCTCATGAGTGTTGACTACCAGACCAGCTGGTGTTTGACTCATTCGGCAGTTCTTTTTTGTGCTTGCATTTGTTTTCCTGCAGGAGTCCAGAAATAGGCTTAAGTGATATCACCAAATATCTCCTAATTTTGGATTTTTCTACATGTGCTGGTTAATAGTTAAATAGGGTACCATAACCTCCCTGGTTCCACCCATTTTGACATAAGCAGCAAGCTGTACTCTTTAATACACTGAATGTTTCTGGTGTACAACACAGAGATTTTTGTTAGGAAATGGAACACCGTGACAACTGTTTATAAGTAGTCCTGGTACATTTTGGCTTACCTAAATTATTTCACACGGAGTTTAACATAGTCTTTTACGTTTCATTGTTAAACTAAGGTCATGGAAGTTCAGAGGCTTTTTAGAGGGAAAATACAACAACTAAGGTATAATCCTTCATTAATAATCCCCAATTAAGTAAATTAATACTTGCAATACTTAAGCTTCTTACTAATGAAGTAATATGTGTTCATTTTTTGAATAATCGTAGAGAATATAAGGAGGAAAAAGCAAGGGATAGAAAATTAAAATCACTGGTAGTCTCAATACAAAAGATTATTTTTAAATATTGAATAATGATCAATTCAAAATGTTTCTATACATATTTATATCTATATACCTATTTTCACAGGTATAATAATGTATATTGTCTTAAGATACTTTTAATGATCTAATTGTAACTATTACAATCTTGTTTATGGGCGCCTGGGTGGCTCAGTGGGTTAAAGCCTCTGCCTTCGGCTCAGGTCATGATCCCAGGGTCCTGGGATTGAGGCCCACATCGGACTCTCTGCTCAGCAGGGAGCCTGCTTCCTCCTCTCTCTCTGGCTGCCTCTTTGCCTACTTGTAATCTCTCTCTCTCTCTGTCATATAAATAAAAAAAAAAATCTTAAAAAAATACAATCTTGTTTACATAAATTAGGAAAACATACAAAAAATCCTATATCATGAAAATTTCAGACTTCCAGTAGTTTCTTGACCTCCCAAAATGTATTTAGAAATCTGTTGTGATAATTAAAATCTATAACAGTTTGACTCTTCGTATTGCTGAGGTAAACAATTAGTATTTATTCTCCACTGAACTGCAACTTGATCCAAAAAGTAAAAACAGAAGATTTTGCTCATTTATTTATTTAAATGAAGTTAAGGAGATTTTAAAATACTCAGCAAAATATTCAGAACTATTACTTGACAATTATGGGTTTGCAATTCAGTGGTGCATTTCCAGCAATTTACATGTCTTCATTTAAATTTCTTGAATGATTGTGTAAAATGTTAATTGTTCTTTGTTTAATTTTTTTGTTGTTAAATTTTTAACTAGTTTGATAACTCCATAATCTAATCTTAGGTTTAAATATAAACAATTCCTTCCTTGTGAGGATTTAATTCTGCAGATCAATGAACTAAAAATAAAATTACCTGTTAGTGGGCACCTGGGTGGCTCAGTGGGTTAAAGCCTCTGTCTTCAGCTCAGGTCATGATACCAGGGTCCTGGGATTGAGGCCCACGTCGGGCTCTCTGCTCAGCAGGGAGCCTGCTTCCTCCTTCCTCCTCTCTCTCTGCCTGCCTCTCTGCCTAGCTGTGATCTGATCTCTCTCTCTCTGTGTCAAATAAATAAATAAAATCTTTAAAAAAAAAAAAAAAAGATACTTTTAATGATCTAATTGTAACTATTACAATCTTGTTTATGGGAGCCTGGGTGGCTCAGTGGGTTAAAGCCTCTGCCTTCGGCTCAGGTCATGATCCCAGGGTCCTGGGATTGAGGCCCACATCGGACTCTCTGCTCAGCAGGGAGCCTGCTTCCTCCTCTCTCTCTGCCTGCCTCTTTGCCTACTTGTAATCTCTCTCTCTCTGTCATATAAATAAAAAAAAAAATCTTAAAAAAATACAATCTTGTTTACATAAATTAGGAAAACATACAAAAAATCCTATATCATGAAAATTTCAGACTTCCAGTAGTTTCTTGACCTCCCAAAATGTATTTAGAAATCTGTTGTGATAATTAAAATCTATAACAGTTTGACTCTTCGTATTGCTGAGGTAAACAATTAGTATTTATTCTCCACTGAACTGCAACTTGATCCAAAAAGTAAAAACAGAAGATTTTGCTCATTTATTTATTTAAATGAAGTTAAGGAGATTTTAAAATACTCAGCAAAATATTCAGAACTATTACTTGACAATTATGGGTTTGCAATTCAGTGGTGCATTTCCAGCAATTTACATGTCTTCATTTAAATTTCTTGAATGATTGTGTAAAATGTTAATTGTTCTTTGTTTAATTTTTTTGTTGTTAAATTTTTAACTAGTTTGATAACTCCATAATCTAATCTTAGGTTTAAATATAAACAATTCCTTCCTTGTGAGGATTTAATTCTGCAGATCAATGAACTAAAAATAAAATTACCTGTTAGTGGGCACCTGGGTGGCTCAGTGGGTTAAAGCCTCTGTCTTCAGCTCAGGTCATGATACCAGGGTCCTGGGATTGAGGCCCACATCGGGCTCTCTGCTCAGCAGGGAGCCTGCTTCCTCCTCTCTCCTCTCTCTCTGCCTGCCTCTCTGCCTACTTGTAATCTCTCTCTCTGTGTCAAATGAATAAATAAAATCTTTAAAAAAAAATTACCTGTTAGACATAATCCAGAAAATGGGAGAAATATGTATGTCAAGAAAAAAAAATCAAAGCTTAAGTTTTGACTGGTTTCAGGACCTGCAAAACTATCTGCATATTCCCATAATCTGTGTTCTCTACATGTGTTCTTTATATGTCCTTTACAAAATGGTAGTGTAAGATGATTATTCTCAGATTAATGGGGATCTTCGTGTATTTTAGAGTTAATACCTTTTCTCAATAAAAACATGGACTGTCTCCAACAAAGACATGCACAGCCAGATGTTACTCAACACTTTTAGAGGCTAACATTTGGTCCTTTACTAGCAAGACATATCCTGTGGCAGAGATTTAGGGAAGATTCCTAGCATGAAAAAACTTTAACTTCATATGCCATCTTTTTCCTTAAGGGAGTTCCTCTTCCTTAGGCCTTTTAAAATAAAGATGCATCCTTTCATCCAGTTTCTATCTGTTATGATTATTATGAAATAATTCAGCATTATATCCACTTTTAATTTTATTCTTGTATTTTTAAATATTGAGAACCTTCTGCATCTCTGAGCTACACTGGGATACAGTGATTAGCAAGGTACCAAAGACCATTATGCTATAATACCTTGACTATTTTGTTACACACTGACCTCTAAATTCAAATATTTGGTGCAGGTGGAATTTGAACATACCTTAAAATAGGGTGCTCTGAGGGACACTGCAATTATACTTGTCCATTAGATGCTGGTTTCAACTCACAGGTCCAGTCCGCTTCAACAACCTTAACACATATGTATGTACCCAGAATTATGATCATATGGACCATCATTTTTCTCACTCTATATTAGTGCTTCTCAAAGGGAAATCCCTGCAGCATCAACATCAACTGGGAATTTGCTAAAAATCCAGGTGTGGGGACCCCACTTTAGAGCTCCCTTATCACCTTGGGATGGGGCCAAGTAATCTCTGTGGTAACAACCTTCCATGACAAATGATTCCCTGTGTACTAACTTTTGAGAACTACTGGTTTAGAGTAAATATTAATGTTATCTTGATCAAAATCTATAATGGATATAAGTATTAGAGTGGTTATTTCATAATTATCTAATAATTAAATTTTGAAGCTCTAGAACACTTTCATTCTGATGAAATCATATTACTACCTTCATTATTTTTGGTGCATTAATGATTGTATTAACAAAGTCATTTGATATTAGCCAATATCTATTCTTTGGCAGAGAGAAAATATTAAATTCATTTCCATCAAGTTTACCTTTAATAATATAAAAATTTTAAGCAGCAAGTCACCTTCTGTATTCACTGGTATTAATAATTAACTTCTAATTATAAGATGACAATATAGAAATGGATCCATTTTAATTGAATCTTTTAATGTCTGGTATAAACACTTGAGTTTCATTCTTTGTATGAGAAATGGTTAGACTGATTTAGTAATTTGATAATTAGGTCCCTACTAAGAGCAAGTTTGTATGGAGGAGACGGTAAAGGTTAATACTATAGCATTACCTGTATCTTCAAAAACTTAAAGTTTAATAGCAGATATGAAATATACATGCATAACTCTATAATGAATGGCAATATGTGATACACTTAATAAGGGAAGTATATAAATATATATATTTATATACTACGTGACAAGGGAAGAATATAGATACACACACACACACACACACACACACACACACACACACAATGTGACGAAAGGAAGAGAAACCTCTGATCCCGACCTTCTGAGATGCTTCATGTTGAAGAGGACATTTGAATTAAGGCCATTAAGCTTAAGTGGTTTGTTACATTTTAAGAAGCATAACAGAGTAGAGAAGGATGTTCAGGAAAAAGAAAGTCCATGAGCAAAGGAAGGGAGGGAAGAAAGCCTAGCACTCTGTGTTCCTAGAGTATCAAAGAATGAGGCTCATTGGAAATCAAAGAATGTACCTAATATAGTTGGAGATATGCCTCAAGACCTTAGATAACATAAGGAATCCAGTAGAAATTTAGAGACTACTGAGAGTTTTAGGAAGGAAAGTACGTGAGACAATTAAATGTATAAACACACACACACACATACATTTTTCTTACCTAGAATGGATTAGAAGAGAAAGAAATTTGAGGCGAGTTGATTAATTATAAATTGTATTTAGTTCTAGACTAAGGAAGAAGAAATTAGACCCTGAACAAGAGAAGGAAGGGCTTCAGGGTAGGGGCAAGGGGAGGCAGCATAACCGAATTATTGGGTAGCCTCCAAAAGTTTAAACAAAAGGACACCTGAGTGGCTTTGTTGGTTGAGTATCTAACTCTTGATTTCAGCTCAGGTGATGATCTCAATATTTTGAGACTGAACCACACATCAGGGCCCATGCTCATAGAAGAGTCTGCTTGAGATTTTCTCTCTCACTCTGCCTCTCCCCTCCCCCGCTCATGTACTTGCTCTCTCTCAAAATAAATAAAATCTTTTTTTAAAAAAAAAGTTAAAGCAAATATTCACAGTATTGAAAAATAATGAAGAAAGAATATTTATATTAATTAAAGAAGGGCAATTTTCCTAGAAGGACAAATGATGAGTTTATTTGGGGACATGCTAATGTGGCTTTGTTACAGGATTAGCATATGTACCGGCAGTTGACAAAATGGACCTGGAGGTGGGGAGAATGGCTGTAGCTAGAGAAGAACATAGGGGAACTGCCTCTGTGATGTCCATTAATACCATGTGTTCACAAACCTGAATCTCCTTCCAAATGAGCTTTTAGTAATTAATTCATTCCCTTATCCAACAACTCTTTTAATAAAACTACGACACACACTATTTTAGGCACTGCTGATAAGGCAGTGAAGAGAACATTGTCTTCATGCTGCTGGCAATCTAAATGGTTATTTAAAAATAAAAGGACATCAGAAGAATACATATAGGCATGACTTTAGTTAAGGTAAAATATTTGATTTTTCTGAGACCTCTTTCTAGAGTTACTTCTTTTCTGTATGACATATCGATTCAAATTATGTTCTTATTTAATGTTCAAGTATTTTAAAATAGTCCTTGTATTAGATTTTCTACCATACTAATCACCAGACTGAGTATGACATCATCTGAAAAATTATCTTAAGGTTTCCTAGTGTTCTTTCACATTCATGACAGAACTAATAATATCTCCCTACTAAACTGTAGATTTTATGGGTAGCAAAAACCTTTTTGGCAAGTAAAATATAATGAGAAAAAAATCTGTCCATTTCTTGGTAAACTATTGCTCATAACTTGGCTTTCTTGAACAAAAATGTTCATATTTTATTTAATTTGATTTTTTTTAAAGGAATGAAACCAAAAGGAAAAGAGACAGAGATCTCAAGCTGTTCAGCTTAGAAATTTTGGCAGATAATTATTGTCTCTGAAAAAAGTTGTTGGATGAGAATTCGAAACATCCGCCTCTTTAGCCCTATTCAAACATCCATAATACTGCCTCAGAGGACACAAAACAGTGAAGGACCCAGCTTATCCTACGGGGAAAATTGTTTGAAATATTGGCATTCAAGCGGAGAAAATTCTGGTGACCCTGTGCACATCCAAACCACTCACTTTCATTCCTAGACCTCAATCACTATCATTTCTATGAAACTGACAGAATTCTCAGCATTGGTATGCAAATGAATGCACCGACAGTAGCCATTCTATTTATTTTCCATGTGCTTTGTAAGCCAGAATTCTGAAAGGCTTCCAGTAATTTAATGCACAACGTCTTCAATGGATTCAACTAAAAACAGTCAACTAGCTTCACATAGACTGGAGTNTCCATGTGCTTTGTAAGCCAGAATTCTGAAAGGCTTCCAGCAATTTAATGCACAACGTCTTCAATGGATTCAACTAAAAACAGTCAACTAGCTTCACATACACTGGAGCAGTCTGTTGAGACCTTGACATATTCCTGAGGATTGTTATGTTTTAAGTTTGTTAAATGCCACTGAGGAAATTTTTTTTCTTAATGGATAAAATGGTAGTGAGGCAGAATGGAATGTTTAAAATCTTTGTTTCCATTTATGCTCTTTCAAATCACATAAAATGTATGGCACAGTTGACATTTGAGCTGTAAGATCAAATAGAAAAGGTTGGCTCTGTTTTGTGCGAACTGAATTTCTTTCTTAGCAGAGCAATTAAATTGTCTCTCCAATACAGACTACTCATTGCCTTTTGGCCTGTTGTACTCTTGTGAGAATAATAAAAATTGAAATGGGATACAGATTATTATAATGGAACTAAAAAGTAGAGGAAGCAGAAGGAATTTACTCCTCTTTTTGTTGTTGTTGTTTTGTTGTTGTTTGTTTTTTCCTGTTTTCCTTCTCCTAATTCTTAAGGTAATTACAAAACTCTGGAGATGCGAACATCTTTATTATGTATGCAAAACGCCGCCATCTGCTGGAAGCATACTTTGCAAACGTTCAGGGCCTGAATAGGAGAAAAACCTATTAGTAAAAGTGGTGCTTTGTTGTACTACTCCTTTACTCAAGTGCCAGACTTTTCTTTGGTGTCCCGGGAGCTGTTTCTGAGAAACTAGAAGGGAAGTGGGACATATCTAGAAAGAGATTTGATTTCATCCAGCCCCCACTGTCATATTCTCTTTCTACAGTGCTTTAGAGCAGAGTATTATTTCTGGTTTAGTGGGTGCTCCAGTTATCTCAGTAAGAACATTTCTTCATAAGATCTGCAAATCAGAAAAAATCGAATAACTGAATGGTTAACCAAAAGTCACTCATTCAACAAGCATTTATTAAGCACTTACTGTTTGTCAGGTGATTTGCCTAAATGCTGAGGATACAAAAAGCGAAACACGTAGACATACACACACATTCATACATGTACACACCTGTGTGTGCAGCCCTTCACACACATACATACACATGCACACCTTCACATAGACACTCCAGTTCTTCTCTCCAGGAACTCATTACCTGGTTTAGCAGAGAGTATATAATAATTACCTGACATGCAACCAGTGTGATAACACACAACCAGTGTGATAACTGACACACAACAAGTGTGATAACAGGATGCCATTTGATAGTTTGCTTTGATTTTTTTTTAGGTAATTGAATTTTTGTTTCTTTTTCTGCCTTATTCAACCTCTAGTTATCCCTTCCAATGAACCTTCTTTCTTTCTTCTTTCGTTCTTTTTTTCTTTCTTCCTTTCTCTCTCTCTTTTCTGAGTGTTTCTCTCTTCCCAGGCTCTCCCTATTATGCTTGCTACCAGTCTTGCTTCTTTTACTTTCTTGTTTGTATCCCTTCTTATCTCAACCTTAATTTGTATCCTTTTTCACCTTGCACGAAACCATTCATTTCTAAGTCACAGGTTTTTTTAGGAATTCCAAAATCCAGCTTGGAATCAACTGTTACTTCTGTTATATAATGTACCTTCATCATGGACTGGAACTTGCCAGATTTAGCTTGTGAAGCTTTGCTATCTCAAACAGTTTTCGCTGTCTTTCATGGGCATTTTGGGTTTTTTTTGTTTTTTGTTTTTTTGTTTTTTAAGATTTTATTTATTTACTTGACACAGAGAGAGAGAGAGATCACAAGTAGGCAGAGAGGCAGACAGAGAGAGAGGAGGAAGCAGGCTCCCTACTGAGCAGGGAGCCCGATGCGGGCCTCGATCCCAGGACCCTGAGATCATGACCTGAGCCGAAGGCAGAGGCTTTAACCCACTGAGCCACCCAGGCGCCCTCATGGGCATTTTGTAAGGCAAATGACCAGCAGCCCCAAAAACCTCATAATCATCCTAAAAAACCAAGGGAACCTCAAGCAGATTAGATCTCTGATTACTTCTCAAGATGTATGACAACCTAGAATTACTAGCATAAATATGTAAAATAACATTTAAATACGAGAGGCAATTCTGGGCTAAACAGTGCCCATCTACAACTGACCCAAATAAGTAACAATGATAGAACTGCAAGCTTCTGTTACATTTGGTACACATATTGAAAATGGTTTTATATATTCTTGTTTAACTTTAAAACCAAACAAACAACAAATTAAAAAAAAAACTAGGATTAACATTTAAAGAACAAAAAATATTTCAGATTTCAAAACTGAAAATAAAACGGGGCTTCACTCAGTGTTTAGGACCTATTAATAAGAAGGAAAAGAGGTTTACAGCTCAAGGGGCAGAGAACTACAAATACGTCTCTCAGATCCCAATGCTTCATGAAACTTTATATGAGTAGAACCACGTTATTGTCAGGAAGGAGTTCTCAAGGTTACACATCATATTAGGCTGCTAAGGCTGCCATAACAAAGCACTATCTTACTATTTAGGATAGAAACTATCTTACATAACAGAGATTTATTGTCTCTGTTGAGACAATAAATATGAGAGTTGGGAGGGATGATCTTTTCTGTTTCTCCCTCCTAGCTCTGGTGGCTTGCTGGAAGCTTTGACATCGCTTGGCTTTTGATGTCTCACCCTGAGCTCTGCCTTATCTTTACATAGTGCTCCTCCTTGGTGTTTGCGCCTGTGTCCAAATTTCTTAAGACACCAATCATGCTGGATTGGGACCTCAGTCAACTTCTACATGACCTCAACTAATTACATCTGCAACAACTCTATTTACAATGAGGTTACATTCTAAGTTACTGGGAGTAAGGCTCCAACATAGGAATTTTAGAGGACACAGTTCAAACTATGACTCACATAGATCTCCACGTAACCATTTCATTCCTTGAGAATGAATCATGTTCTAAGGTCTCAGTTGAAAGCAAGTTATCTAAAATTTGGGATATTTTCTCTATATTTTTTTTAAGTTTTAGATTTAGTAGTTAGATTCTGAAGAACCCGGAATCTTATTTAATCATAGTGAGTCTAAATAGCAAATGACCACCTGTATTACAAAGAATTTTCCCTTTAACCTTTAATAAGTTAGAGCAACATGGACAATTTCTAGACTCCTCTGAATGACCAAGAAGGGTTTACATTATTTCTGAATTGTGAAGAGTTGATAATGTGCAAGGAAATATCTTGCCAGTTTATATCCATGGAGGGCCAAGCAAGGCAAGTAATAACTCTGACATCAGGCAGAAAAGAAATGAAAAAAAAAAAAAAAGGAAAGAAAGAAAGAAAGAAAGAAAGAAAGAAAGAAAGAAAGAAAGAAACGAAAAGAAATGCCCAGCTTCTCATTCATTCATTTACTCATTCTTTAATTCATTCATTATTTGTTAAATTAGCGTCATCCATCCCACAGACATACTAATAAGCACAAATTTATGGAAACAAGCTAGCAAATAAAAACACGGATTCAGCTTTTCCCTGAGGTTGCTGAGAGCTAGGAGGAGGACAGAGGATAATGAAAAATCTTAATGTTGGGTGCTAATACTGAATTAAAGATATGTGCAAATCTCCCAGCCAACACTAAGGAGGAGTTCTTTACTCTGAAAGCAGAGAGAGGAGGTTAGGCAAAGTAAATTAGGGAAACTGATCTCTGAGTTAAATCTTGAATAAATTTACCACTGTGGGATTGTATGGTAATGTAAAAGTTTACTGGGGGAAAAATTAATTATAAAAATGAAATACTTTTTATATAAATCTAAAATAGGTCACAAAGCTGTTTTAAATTGTTTCTATCATAATCTTCTGAGGTAATGTAACAACTGATTTGTGTATTTGTGTAATGCCATGCAGTATGTTTTTAGTCCAGCATCATTCCACCCTTTCATTAGTTCAATGGCTTTGTACGAGCTACAACTCTCGACTTACCATACCATTTTTCTGTGGAGTACTTCTAAAAAATGTAATTTCAATTCTTTTTGAATCACACTAGACCAGAGGTGATGATAATAATAAACAAAGTATAGATAAATGATTTCCTCATGAAAATATCTCTGCAAGTATGATGTAAAATTACTTTCTTAGTTAGAATATTAGCCTCTACTTTTTAAGTTTTCCTAAAACTTCTCATGGTAGCCAATATTGAGGTTGATAACATATAAAAATATGTATATTAGGTATTATCATTGCCTATTTGTTGATAGGACACAGTTTTGATAGGTTGGCCAAGTGTATTTATATTTTATTAGTCCTTCAAAACTCTATATTCCTTATATCTATTTTTTGTACTAACTCCTTTACATCTACTCCTAATACATGAATTATGAGGAATACACTGTAAAACATCTTCAATTAATTTGGGGGCGTGAAAAATACATATGGCCAATTAGACATAGTAAAAAACATACAAACAAACTTTAGAGTTTTAGATACCAGTCCCACACCTGCTCTTGTGCACATACACGCAGTTTATCTCATGTTGATGAATGTGATTTGTAACACATTTTTTAAAATCTGTATAATGGAAATAGGTTGACTCTGTGGCCATGTGAACAATGTAGGCACACAGGAACAGGTGATCAGCATTTGCAATTTAATACTCTATAGTTGTAGTCTTGAAATTCACAATAATTTTACAATGAATTTTTGAATTTGTATTTACTGAGTGAAGACTTAGGGGAAAATGAAACATGCTGTAGGTTCTTGGAGCCTACTGATGCACTGTTTCATTTCCTGCAGCCTCTCTGCATTCCTGGGATCTGGGGTATCTTTTCATCAGCCTCCTTTTACTCAACCTCCCCTTCTGTGGCCCCAGCTATTTGACTGCTGCCATTTTCCATGTGGGGTGACAACTGGAAGAGGTCCATGTTCCACTACTACTCTCTATTCTTATCTAGGCATGGGCAAAAGGCAGGGAGGGTTAAGCACATCTTGTGTGGTGTTTCAAAGCAGAGCAAGGCTGTGGACATCACACCCTAGGTTGGCAACAATACTGTCCATTTAGCAAGCAATTTAGCAGGGTCCTCTCTCCCACCTTCCTTCAGGTACTGAGTGCGATCCAGTACAATGGTTGCAATCTTGCAATCCCTTTGGAGTCATCAATCTACCATGCACTGGGGTGGTAAGCCAGTGGGAAGGAGACATTGATTTCCCTACCCCAGCTAGGGTCCTACATTTTCATCTTGCCCCAGAGTCCACATATTATGTAGCAGACCATGAATGGAAATGATTCAAAACTTAAACTGTGGTAGGAATTAAATAAGATCTATGTACAATACCTAGCATAATGCCTGGCATAGAAGAGGCTTTCAGTAAAGTTATTGTTCTACCCAAAGTCCCATTCCTTTTTTTATTTGTTTCCATTAACTGCATTAGCCAGATTTCTATTAAATGGGCATAAATCTATTATTCCAATCCACTCAAATTCATTCCCATGTGCTATTTAGATTGAAAACCATGAATATTAGCTCTTAAAAGGTTCATTAAAGGGTGCCTGGGTGGCTCAGTGGGTTAAAGCCTCTGCTTTTGGCTCAGGTCATGATCTCAGAGTCCTGGGATCGAGGCCTGCATCGGGCTCTCTGCTCAGCAGGGAGCCTGCTTCCTCCTCTCCCTGTCTCTCTGCCTGCCTCTCTGCCTACTTGTGATCTCTCTCTCTGTGTCAAATAAATAAATAAAATCTTTTAAAAAAAAGGTTCATTAAATTATTTATTGGATTTAGTTAATACTTAAATGCTCTCACCATGGAGATATTTATCCTCAGTATGAATGTGACAGTTAATGGATGGGATGATGTTACTCTTGGACTGTGTTTTTGACCACTTCTAGGCTGCCACATTCAACACTTTTCATGAAAGGGATAAGCAAACAATTGAATCATGTCCCAGTGAAGCCAACCAAATAAGCAGGTTGCATAACACAGCAGTCTCCTCATGTGGAGATACCCAGTTTTCTCATGCTTCATCCTCTTTCCATCAAAAGGGTGACTACTCTTCACCCATTTAGCACCCTCATGCTTTTACACCAGAAACACTATCTCATTAGTCATTAGTTTACTATCTGAAGGTAGTCATTAGAAGTGGATTCTTAATTAACATCACCTGCATTACCATGATTAAGAAGACTACATAAGTTAAACCTAGGAAACAAATTATGGTCGGTCAGCACCTCAGACCTGAATAAAATAGCTTGTTTTGTTTTATCAGTGTACTTAAATGTTATAATCATGGCAACTATAAAATAAAAATGTAGTCCTTTTTTTACAAAGGAATTTTTAAAATGTCTATTCACTATACATATTAAATCCAAGTACATAGACTCAATTCAGTAGTTTTGAAAATAAAAATACAAATTTGAAGGTAAATTTTTGTTACTTAGTGTTATAGATTCATGTTACAAAATAGAGATTCTCTCTCCCTCTCCCTCTACCATTCATACTCCCTCACTCTCTTCTTGAATAAATGAAGAAATCTTTAAAAATAAATAAATACATAGCGATCATCAAAATTATATGGAAGAAATGGTTAAATGGATTTAGATTTTAAAATATCACAAATGGAGGGGCATGGTGAAGTTTTGATTATTTGATGAGGGTTTAAGTAAAGAAAAATATATGATAAAATAAACTAATGCTGCTTTATAGAATTTTAAAAATTTACAGTCTTCTATTTACAAGTAAATACTGGTAAATTCTGAATTAATCAGACATAGGTATGAATCTGTCCTCTAACTCTCATAATCCGTGTAACTGTACGTGTTGTGAAAACTCTTTACTTAAAAAATCCATTTACCTGTAGTATCTACCTCATAGGATTCTTGTGAACTGGATAATGTAGAGTGCTTCATATAATGTAAGCATTCAACAAACGGAATGAGTTCTGAGATTATTCTTCTCAATAACTTGATTTGTGTTATTATTCCCAAGAGACAACTGAAAGCAACTTTATAGATTTACTCTTACATGAGAATTTTGCCATTTATTGTTGTTCTGCTTCAGAAGATACGATTTACCTTCATACCTAACATTCAAATCAACCCAATAATATTAACCATATGCTAATAGGTTCTGCATAAGAATTTTCTGGTCTACACAAAGCCATTGGAAAATCTGAATTACTATGTATTTACTGTGACTAGGGTGGGTAGATTAAGTTATTTCTTGCTTATAGCTCTTTCCAGGATTTGTAAGAACATGTTTCTATCTAGGAGCTGATTATTTTTACAAATAAATTGCAATTTGCTTTTACTTACATTACCTAGGTTTTAAAGAATGAAGTGGGTAAATTGCTGTAATAAGTAAGATTTAAAATTTAAGAATACCAGGTGGTTATAATTTTCTGTCTAGTATTAGCTTAGTGCCAGGAAATGTGCCCGTAAAGAACAAGGAGAATAATAAATAAGGAAAAATAAATTTTAAAAAGGAAAAATAGACTAAGAATAAAGATGCCACAATAGAAAAATGTATGAGGACTAGAAAGAAATAAAAACAAGAAAAGAAATCATTGAATGGAGCAGGGAAAATGAAAAAAAGGGGGGGGATGAAAAGCTGGAAGAAAATGATCCTTTTCTCCTATAATTGTTTTTTTCACTATCCATTCTTAGGTTTTCTTTCTTTCTTTCTGGCCTGACAGACAATCCTGAAATCAACTTCCTTTCTGCAGCCCCATCCCCTACTACCTGACCACTGCACCAAATACAAACATACATGAACAAAACATTTTCACTTTTTCCTTGAGATTTTCCAAAGCTTTGGTGATTAGGAATCTAACAGAACTCAGTGTTTTTTGTTTGTTTGTTTTCTTTTCTGAACTTCGTCTTAATTTCAGAGCTCCAAATTACCAACTATTTTGTATATTGTGGAAAGGTACCTATTAAGAATTAGAAAAGGCATTTCACCTTTTTTTTTTTTAAACACATATCTGCCTTTGCCTGGATGAGCTCTTTAGGCAAATCATTTACGGTTTCTATGCTTCAGGTTACTTGCTACCAAATAAATTAAGAATGTTAATATAGTTTTGGTAAGGATGGCATGTCATAATGAATTGGAAAATATATATTTTCAAATGTTCACTGATATCATTTCACTACATTAACATGGCTTATACAGCTTTATTGAAGCTGAAACAAAAACTATTAACAAAGATACAGAATGCTATTAAGAATACGTAGAAACTTAGGTAAAGTTGACCAAAAATGCCATTTGATTTTTTTGTTTTACAAACAGTGTGAAGTTTCTATTCATGTTTTGTTTTACATGCATTTAAGATTACTATATTTTCATAATGAAGGATATAACAAAACAAATGTAGCAACTTTTCGTAACAGAAGTTGTCACAGACGAGAGGAAAAAGTTTCAGTTAAAAATAGTTTTTTTACAAATATTCCCTCTTTTATTTAACTCTCAAAACATTCAATTCCAGTAATTAGTGGAAAGTAGACAATTTTGCAAGCTGTAGTTTTATGCACTGTGATAATGGGTAATTTACTTCTGTAACCTGGAAGTTTAGCAGGTATATTTATTGTCACAACAGAGTACTTACTACTCTGTTCTAAGTAGTAAATGTGGTCTATTGGAGAATGCTGTTAGCCTCTCTGTTTATAATAAGATTTTCCATGTTTAATAATAATGGAAAGATATTTATAGATCAAGATAATACAGAGCATTTATGGTCTTACTGCTCAATATTTGCTTTCAGAATTACTTGTATTATACTAATATTCCAGGTGGGAAGTAAAGCAGAGAAAAATAACTGTATGGTAGCTGTGAACACTCATCTAATAACTTAGTTGTTATATACTACTTTATAAAGATTAGGAAAAAAATCACTAAAGGATTATAGTAGTTGTACTAAAGCTTTTTAAAAATACATCTATTTATACATGCCAGAAGGGAACAATTACTTAACTTAAATATAAAGAAATTGTTTGCAGTATTACTCTTAATGTATTCATAAAAATAAATATATACCTCAGGGAGTCTAAGGAATAGTGGATGAATAATAAATTTTATATTACTACTTCAGAACTGTAGGGAACCTTAAAAACTGTGTTCTACATATTCACTTTTATTGACACTGAAAATGAAAACCAAGAGCTTTAAAAAAATAAAGCTTGGTTTTAATGACGATTCAGTAAATCCTGTACATTATGATATTATGTCATGAATTTTTTAAAAAATTAGCTCACATAAAAAAGCAAGCAGAATATGAGGTTAGTTGATTATTATAACTTTTGGGTCAGGTGATCATCTTTGCGGGTTTCCCCATTAATTAATTTTATTTCAACAATATCCAGTCAGTATCAAATGTAAACATAGGACAATCAAACTGCTAGGACCCAATAAGAATGTAAGACTAAGAATGATAAGACTGAATCTCTGAATCTCTCAAGGGATTCTCTATATACATACATACATACATACATACATACATACATACATGGCTGTGTGAATGTGTGTGTGTGTGTGAGTGTGTGTGTGCGCACACATGTGTCTGACCTCCCTTTCAGGCCCCAAATTATGTGGTTTATTTCTGCACACGAAGAAGGGCAGAAAATAACAAAGGAAAAGAATACTCAGAGTCTCACATGTTCGTGTTCCACACTGGATGGCGCTGACAGGGAAATACTGTGCCAACTTCTTTCCCTGGTGAACTTGGACTCTGATTGCGTGAGCTCGCACATCTTACTGAATTGATGTTGAGGAAAAAAAAAAAAACAGTTCTCAACAGCCACTGGAACTCTTCTTACTTCTGGCATTGTTCTTTTTTCACAGCGCCTTTCCCTGTACTTTTTTTTTTAATATGTTTCAGGAAAGAAATTATGTATTTATTTATTTTGTTCATGGCTTCTTTGTGCTCTTGAAACTTCTGCCTTCTCTCCTGAGTGTTCACCAATGTCTGGGTATCTTCCTTCAAAATTATGTATATCTAAATGCCCTTTTAAAACTTCTACATTCAGGGGTACCCGGCTGTCTCAGTCAGGAGAGCATGTGATTTTTGGTCTTGGGATGGTGAGTTCAAGCCCTGCTTTGGACACAGAGATGATTTTTTAAAAGTAAAATCTTAAAAATAAGTAAAAAAAAAACGACTTCTACATTCAGCAAAGATAACTCAGAATATCAGTAATAAATTAATACATGCATATGCAAAATGCATATGTATAAATATAATTATAGGTGTGTGTATTTAGTAGGGTAAATAGCATACCATATGTATGATAATATGTACATTATATAATTTATAATAATATAAAAATAGCATATATGGATATATAATACACATATACATGCACACATATTTTACAATACACCATTATTGTTTATATGAAGTTCTAGAATATTTATGTTTTAAGCAGTTGCATAATGTATTTGCTTTATATAAATTTAAAAATAATTATTGCAGAACCAGTTGTCCGTTAACATTTCTGTCTGTAATGACAACTTGGAACTTATCATTTACTCAAAATGTTATCAGTGTTTAACTTTTGATAGTGTAACACAGTGAATAAGAACTGGACTCTAGACCCACTACATACAGTAACTTAGGTGAATGACTTAAAGTACTTAGTTCTCAGTTTCTTAACCTATATAGTTGCCATAATTTCAGTAACTTGTTCCTAGGGTTGCAGTGAGGATTTCAATTATTAATATATGTAAAATTAATAATCATGTGTAGCATGTAACAAGCATTCAAAAAGTACTAGTAATTTATTATCATTCTTTTTACTTAGAATATGGTAATATGATGTCATATTGTAATTTATTATTCAGTACATTTACAGATGGAAGAAATCCTAAAGTTGGTATTTAAATTAATGACTGTTAATGCTAAAGTAATCTTTTTTCTTTAAGTGGCGATACTATTTAAAATGAGTACTAGTTAAAAGGGATACATGTAGGCTATGTAAAATCACACTACAATCAAATGTTCAGTGGGTATGAACTTTTTTGTTTCAACCTTGGTTTATTTCTACTTTCTCCAGATTTTTTTAAATTATAGAATACAAATAGAATGCAATTTTACAGTGAATGGTGAGAACTATATTATATAATTCTAAGTGTTTTTATAAGTATTATTGATAGTATTCAATTTGTTTGGCCAGTGACTTTAAATTATGTAGATTGCAAGATCTGTAAAGTTTCTCTCAGCTTCAGAGTTATGTGCTTTTTTTCAAAGGATAGGAAAAATAAAATCTCCAGGATCTAGGGCAAGACTGACAAACACAAGAAACTTTGGAGTGTAAGAGAGAAAATCAAGAATAGAGAAAGTAAGGAAATAGAGATTATGGCAAAGGATAACTAGAGAATGTAGGCTGTGTAGGTATTTCCATGGCATGGAAATTCATCCATATGATGTTTTAGAGCCCAGACACTGGCAGCCTAGAATTTATAACTCTAAGTATAGAGAATATATGAAAGTAATAGATTATGCATTCATACCCCAACAAAAATATTGATTGTTCATACTTTGTTCAACTAAAACATTTTACTGTAAGTGACATGAAAAATAAGCAGTCTAATATATAAAAAACAGCTTTTCTACTTAGAGATTAAAGAAAAAATGTAGATCAAATAAAGATGAAATACCCTGTAGCTTGTCTTCACAAATTTTTACTGATAATTCATTAAAAACCATCAAGAAAGTTTCTGTTCTATATATTGTTTATTATAATTATGGGGATCATCTATGATACTTCATAAAAAACCTGAAGGGTTTTTCTTTTCTATAAACATAGTGTATTGAATTCATACTCTTAAAAATTTCTGCCTTGTTTTCAATTTTCAGTATGTTTTCAATAGTAATCATCTAATAATTTCATTGAAAAAGGCCAAATTTTTGTTTCTGTGAGTTTCTGATGGAATGTATGAGTAGGTGTAATCTCTAGTTACCCAAAACCTTCCCATTTTAGTGCATAATTTCACCATATGGTTCTATCAAAGCCTAAGAAAAATAAAAATGCTACCAGAAGGCCCAAATCTAATATTGTAAAATTAATTATGGCCAATATAATGCGCAGTGAAGTTATAATGAGTTTACAGTGTCTAAACTGAGATACCTTAATGGAGCAGGAGAAAAAACCCAAGACATGAAAAATCAAACATTATTAATTAGTTCATGAATGTTCCAAAGTTGAGAGGATTAAATAAAATCTTCCTATTTAGAATAAAGACATTTAATGCTAAGTGGTACATCCAGAAAAAAAAACACGAATATGAATAATTCAGAGATTATGTTGGCATTCCTTTTTTTTAAGATTTTATTTATTTATTTGACAGAGAGAGATCACAAGTAGTCAGAGAGGCAGGCAGAGAGAGAGGAGGAAGCAGGCTCTCTGCGGAGCAGAGAGCCCGATGTGGGCCTCGATCCCAGGACCCTGAGATCATGACCTGAGCCGAAGGCAGAGGCTTTCATCCACTGAGCCACCCAGGCACCCTGGCATTCCTTTTAAAACGAAATCCCAACTTAACTTTAGTAAATGTTTTGATATTAATTTATGTTTTGTGTATTTTTTCTCTTCCTTTGAAATTGAAAAGTATTGCTTTTTTATATTCTTTTTTTAGACAATTTTTTATCCTTTTAAGAAAGATCCTTTTGAGTACCCTTTAGAAAGACTTTTTCCCCCAACATTGTTGTTTTAGAAAATAGATCGATTGGTCTTACAAATTCCAGGGTAATAAAAGTGTCACAATTTTTGCATTTGTTGTTGGAATCTTATTTTAAATGCTGAGGTTTATAAGCAGCAAACATCTTATCTAATCTGGAACAGGGGCATAGTTGAAAGAATGGAAAAATGAACCTCTAGGCTATTCAGATATGGTTTTTAAGCTACACAATGTTCTGCCCTTGGCCAATCTTACCTATACTGAAATACTAAGCCACTGTGATGCACCACAGCTGAAGGCTGTCTCAGGACAAATGAAGAATGTCTTTTGAGTTACGGAGCTGACCCTGGCTACCAAGAAGTCTTTGGGGGGTTTTCTAGCCTTCTGAGTCTTAGAAACAAACCATACATACTTGAGTGATTAAATGGCTATTCTGTTCACTCATTCATTTATTCATATAATTAGTTATTCCAGAAGCATTGACTCAGTGCTTACCACGTGACCTCCCTTATATGAAAATTCAGGATTCAAAGTACTAAACACAGTGCCTGTTGTCAAGATGCTTAAAACCAGGGCGCCTGGGTGGCTCGGTGGGTTAAAGCCGCTGCCTTCGGCTCAGGTCATGATCCCAGGGTCCTGGGATCGAGGCCNGGGCGCCTGGGTGGCTCAGTGGGTTAAAGCCGCTGCCTTCGGCTCAGGTCATGATCCCAGGGTCCTGGGATCGAGGCCCACATCGGGCTCTCTGCTCAGCAGGGAGCCTGCTTCCTCCTCTCTCCTCTCTCTCTGCCTGCCTCTTTGCCTACTTGTAATCTCTCTCTCTGTGTCAAATGAATAAATAATAATAAAAAAAAAGATGCTTAAAACCAGATGTAAGAAATATATGTAAGAAAAGAATGAGAGAATGTTAAGTGCTTTCTCCCAGCCATAGTCAGTCACAATGAAAGAGAAATTCAATTTGAGGGCAGCTGGCATGGTAAAAAGCAAGGAATAGAACAGAATTGTGTTTCTAGAGTTTATGTCTCTTATAAAGCTACTAGTGATTGAGCAAGGAAGACTTCTGTGTTACTAATAATCCCATCCACCACTATGATATTTATAATAATGTATATTTGAATCCTTTTCTGTGCAGATCCAATCAACTGTTAAATGAATAAAAACATGGTATTTCTGTGTAAATTATTAAGAAGTAGTGCCTACTTATCTTTTAGGACAGACATCTATTCATATTGTATTTTAAGACACTGCCCTTTTGCTACATTTAAATATTCAATTTCTTTTTAATGAAATAACACATTCTGCTTTGTTCGCCGTTTTGTCACTCCTCTGTGTTTAATAAGTATTAGTCCCAAAAGGGTAAAAAAAGGAAAGTGAAGTGAATTTTTTAAAATTTTAATTTAGCCAAAACTGTTCTCCAAACAATGTAAAAAGGACATTAAACTGTTATATAGATATATAGAATCACTTGTGACTTTTAGATATGAAAAAAATGAAGATTAATATTTTAAAAATAATTAAGAAAACAACCTCATCTGATTAACAAGAAATTCAGAATTGAGTCAGGCAAACTTTTACCGAAAGCTTGCTATACATTGGTTGACACCTTATTTCCCAACTATTTACCCTGAAGATGTTAACTGTAGACAATCCTCTCATTTGTATTAGAATTTGAATTATATTCCTTTGCTGGCACAGAAATTAGAAAGTGGTAAACAAATGAATGCCAGTGAGTTCAGCATAAGTGCATATTAGCTCCTGAATCTATGGCTGGGGAAAGTCTTCAGACAGACTTATGTCTAAAAAACATTGTTGTAAGATCAGGCATAGGAAAATACTTATATAAAAGAATTCATAATACTAGTGCTTAGAAAATATGCTGCAAAATTAGGGATAGCCTATTTGAAATAATTTTTCTTCTTACATTACCTTAACTATAAATCTTTATACTACATTGAGAATTTTATTTATTGAAGAATTCACTTGTATGGCATATATCAAGTTTTCTTACACCTCACTTCATATTTTTTTCTCATCTGAGAGATAAATGAAGATGCCTATTGGACCTCTCTTCATCACTTCTAATATATTATTATTTAGAAATCCTTTTGAGTAAGTGGTTCAGCTCGTAGTATAACTTTTAATTTGGGCTTTAATCTTTCAGTGATGCCCTAGTTTGTTATTCAGCACAAGGTTAGTGTAAAAATAAAATGCAGCAGTGATTTTTTGTTTCATTTTTAGTGTCCTCCCTATATATAGTTAACTATGTCAAATTCTTACTATGTTCTTTAGCTTCAAGACTTATCTGTTAGCACATTTTTTTTTGCTTGGCTTCATAGTATGAACATTATTTTCATAATGAGTATATGACTATTATAAACAACTTGAGCAATACAGAAAAGACAAGAAATATGTTATAAATCACCCAGAAGCCCTACCCGTAAATAACCAGTGCTTTTGGTAAACATCATTACTGACATTCCTGTATGCATGTAGATTAATTTCTCTAATTATTTTGTGAACGGATTCAGACTAAATATGCTTGTGTGTTTCTAGTGATTCACTTCAATTCAAGGTTGCATACACTATCTCTAAAAGTAAAAGGCAAATAATTGACCTTGCTTCCTAAAATCCTTAGAACCTAGCATTTATATTGAAACGTATTTATATTATACGTTTTGTCAAATTCACTGCCTAATTAAAAAATAAAAGCTATAAATGTAGAAGTGAAAAATTAAACTGCTTTCCCAAGACACATACCAGATTTTAAAATTTTTTATTGTACATCCAAAATTTTAAAAACAAAGGTAACCAAACTATTTCTTCCAAACTTCTTGAGTAGTGAAAATTGAGAGAACAGTAGATATAATAGCTTATTCTGATGGAATGCCAGTTTCAGTAATGAAAACTCATTCAATGCCACTTGAGCACTTATCAGAAATAAGGTACAATGCTTTCTTGTTTTAAATGTCTATTGCATTGTTAATATCTTTAAAAGTCTACTTTTACAAAGGCCCTATATGTAGAAAGAGTGTTCAGAAGTATGCAAAGGCTACTTTCAGAAGCATTAGCTTTCTGTTTTTCTTCTTATCCAATGGGAAAAAAATTATATAGATATAGATATATAGGTGTAAATATAATGTGTGTTTAATAATGTGTGTATATATGTATATATGCATAATATGTGTATGTGTGTGTATTTATATGTGTGTATCTTACATATACACAGTTTTATATGTATGTATATACATATAGTTCCTGGCCACATTAGAAGTTCCTTCATAACTGCAATACTTCAGTCACTAAATTTATGTTACATTAACAAAAATACAAGTAACCAAAAAAAAAAAACCCACAGAGTTTGTATATCTTGACTTTGTTATATAATAAACCTTATGAACACGAGTGTCATGGAAAAGAGTTGGCTTTTCAAACCATCTGACTACTGCTAAGGAACCATTTCTGCTAAAAAGATAATAAAAATAAAATAAAATAATAAAATAAAATAGTTCCAAGAACCGATGAAACATCCTGGAAGTTCTTTAAGCAGCTTCATTCTCTTAGACATGGATTTTTCTAGCATCAATATTTCCTTTGCATCCTCTTCCTACTAAGTGCAAATCTGTGTTGCCAGATGCACTGGTCAGGACACATAATAAATTAATATGTACATTTTGTTGGCTTTTTATCTTCTGACTACTAAGAAAATTTGAGTTGACCCAAAAGGGTGATTTGGAAACTTGGTTGAATGAAGTTAACATTTTTCTTATTGGTCACAGAAGGCAATTAGGCACCGACTCAGATGAATTGGTGTGACCTCCTGCTGTGCTTTTTTTTTGAGAAGTATTTTAATGCATTTTCGTGGCTAAGTGAAAGAAGTGTTGTGATCAATTTGCCACATCTACTATGCTGGAAAAAGACTTAACAGAAATATGCTCGCCTTCTATGTGCACTTGTGTTCCAGCTCCTCGGCTCTGGGAGGCTCACACAACACTCACTAAAATGCTTTGAATTTTGGAGGGTAATGTTGGGTTGAGTTTATAATTTGCTTCAGCTCTCAGAAGCTTTCCTTTGTGGAGTGTGTGTGTGTAATTGTGTGTGTGTGAACTCATGTGTGTACATGCGTGTGTGCATGCGTGTGTAGGCACATCTATATGTTGTCTTGGAAGAATACATTGTAAAACAGAGTGCCAACACAGACATTCCAATAACCGTGTATAGCTAAAATCCAACTCATTTAAAGTTTTTTTTCAAAAGCAAATACAATTTGTAATGACATTAGGGATAAAGCAAAGAAAAATCTGATGGAATGCCAGTTTCAGTAATGAAAACTCTTTCAATGCCACTTGAGCACTTATCAGAAATAAGGTACAAGATAGTCAAGTAAATGAGAAGGAAAAAGTCTGTACTATGTTGTAATAGTTATTTTTCGAACTTTGGATTACAACTGAATGGCCATTAACAATAGAGAAGAAATAACCATACAATGAATGAATCCTCGATTTTCATTTTTTACCTACCTGGGAGAAGAATGTATAGCTATTGCTGAGTGAACATCCCGATGGAAGTCAGAAATTGAATGAATGAAAGACTTCCATCTTTCTAATGAACAAGGTCGTTGGAGAATTTTGATAATGAAATAGAGGAAGAGATAGAAATGTTACATTTGCATGCTAAGTCACTGCTTTCGAGCATTGTCAGGAATTCATGCACCACAGCTGAAGTAAATTTATCCCTTATATTTCTAACTTCATCAGGAAAATTCAAGGAAGCTCCATTGTATGCAGAAGTTGAGTATTTGAATAAAATTTATAAACATTTAAAAGAGTTGTGGATTTAAAGGTGAAGCATCGTTATATGCCTTTATGTTAGGATTCTCCTACTATTGACCCAAACAAATGTATAGTTGATATATTAAATAATAGTCTAGACTAGCCAACATATCCATAATAAGTTGTAGATTTCTAAGAATTCATATATAAATAATAAAGATTTATGTTTATAGTATATGAGTTAACCATAATTTATTTTTTCTTTTAAAGTTTGCTTTCATTTTAATTATGCATAGCAAAGACTGTATATGAGCTATGTGTATAGTTCAAAAGAAAATAATGAAACAACCTCCCCTCCTATAAGTGTGGCTTCGCTTAAGAAATTAGAATTTGTGAGTTAAGGGCATGGATGAAATAAGTGATGGAGATTAAGGAGTACATTTGTGATGAGCACCTGGTGATGTATGGAATTGTTGAATTATTTTATTGTACACCTGAAACTAATATAACACTCTATGTTAAGTAACAGGAACTAAAAACTTAAAAAATAATACTAAAGAAATAAGAATATTAATGTTTTGAACTTCTATAAGCTCTTCCTTCTACCTGCACCATTCCACAGGGCTGGGACTGACATGAAGCAAATGAGGCCCTTGGGTTCTAGCCCAAAATTTAAGGAGGCACCAAAAAACTCAGTAATCAAGGGGACACCTGGGAGTCTCAGTTGGTTAAGACTCAGACTCTTGATTTGGGCTCAGGTCATGATCTCAGGTTCGTGAGGGCAAGCCCCCACACTGAGCCCTGCTTGGAACCCCACATCAGGCTCCCTCGAACATGGATCCTGCTTTAGATTCTCTCTCTCTCTCCCTCTCCTTCTGCCCCCACACCCCTCACATGTGCGCACTCTCACACACTCTCTTTCTCAAAAAAAAACCTCAACAATAAAAATAAATAATATTTTAATGCAATATTTTATAATAATCAAAATTGATGAAAAAATTCATGATGGAAAAGATATCAAATTTTTATTTTTTGTTTCATTTTTTTGGTGTTCAGTGATTCATTAGTTGTGTATAACACCCAGCACTCATCACAACACGTGCCCTCCTTAATACCCATCACCTGGTTACCCCATCCCCCAAGCACCTTCCTTCTATAACCCTCAGTTTGTTTTCCGGAGTCCAGAGTCTCTCATGGTTTGTCTCTCTCTCTGATTTCTTCCCATTCAGTTTTCCCTGCCTTCCCTTGCGGTCCTCCACACTATTCATTATGTTCCACATATGAGTGAAACCATATGATAACTGTCTTTCTCTGCTTGAGTAATTTCACTTAGCATAATCTCCTCCAGTTCCATTCATGTTGCTGCAGATGGTGGGTATTCATCCTTTCTGATGGCTGAGTAATATTCCATTTTTTTAAATGCAGTATCAATGAAAAGGAAAATTAAAAAGGAAAATAAATAGTAATTCTGATTCCTTTTTATTAAAAATATTTATAATAAAAATTAGAATTTGTATTAATTATGTTTTCATGTTTCTTTAGAGAAGTTTCTCATTGTCAGTACTGTTGACATTTGCTTTGGACAATTCTTTGCAGTAGGGGCTGTCCTGTGCATTTTGGGAGGTTTAGCCGCATCCCTGACTTCTATCAAGTTTTGAATCTAATATAAATAGGGGCATACTATATGTAATTTTCTTCCTTTTTTTTTACTTCAAATGATGCTTTTCAAATTCAAGCATGTACAGTATTAAACACATGTACCTCAAGTTAATTAGACATTCTACTATCAATGGACAATTGTGTTGTTTCTAGTGTTTACTTACAAACAAGGCTACTTTAGACATTCTTACATGCTTCTTTATAAATATCTATGTAAAACCCGATGTATAAGTATACATTTACATATTCTTAATACATTTTTGATGTGTATGTTGCACAGATTTCTAGAAATCTCATATGTTCAATTTCTTCATAGGATTTTTCTCTATTTTAATGAATACAAGTTGTGTTTTTGTTTACTTACATGCCATTGACAAATATCTGATTAAAATTTCTGAAAAAAAGTGGAGTTATAATATGAAAGTTTCATTTCATGCATGAGGGATGTTTTAGAAATTAATTTTCATTGATGATGGATGCACTGTCTCAATCTAAATCTTTGGTGTAGATCTACATTGGAATTTTGAGGGAGAAAAGAAATTGTTGTGCTTGGCAGGAAAAAAAACATTTGGGGAAAGGGTAGGACATATTTTAAAATTAGAATTTGGAATCAGCTTCTACCCACATTGTGCCACATTAAAATTCCACTTGTCTATCCAAAATATCTCATCCAGCCCTTGGCCATTTCCCTGGAGTTGCCCAAATCTTAAACTCCTAGAGAATTTCCTGGGGTTAAATGCCTGAGATGGAAATCTGAGAGAATGACATGTTCAGGGACCTTGCACGTACAATGTACCAACATCCACATTAGACTTGTCTCAGCACTGAAAGGACCCTGCTTAGTGTCTTAGCTGTATGTTGTCAAAGACACTAATGAGAAAAGGATGATGAGGGAAGCCTTGGTATAGAAATGCTCCATTTCAGCAGCTCTCTCTAATGTGTGATTCTTCATGAAAGCTGCTTTGTTGCAGCAGGACTAAAGGATCTTATATAGGCAGGCCATGGGTTAGGTGATCAATATGAAAGACGTGCTTACAGACAATTTCCCTAAAGGGAAGCAAATTTTCCAATAAGAATTAATAGTAAATGAAGGAGGTAGCAGGATGTCATTGATATTTGTAGATGCGACTTTCCATATTTTTCTAGCCTTAGCAATATAATTTATACACTTAAATATAAAGATTATGTAAGTTAAAATAAAAATCAAAATGAAGTACTCTAATAAACTCCTTCAAAATAAAAACAGAAGCTTACACTTGTAAAATGTACTCCTTTTACACATATGCAGGTCCTATTGATGAATTTGATGAAAATGTACTTCTTTTCCAGCTAGTGGTAGATAATTTGGGGGTTGATATAGGGAAATAGGGAGCCAGGCAAATAGACAGAATTTTCTTTCCCAGAAATATGCTGCAAATGTAAACACCACAATAGTGAGTGAAGATATGCTTTGAAGCTTGCATAATTTCAAGCATGATAAAGATTAAGTAAAAAGGGATAATTTAAGAAATCCTTAGGTATATGGAAGGATAAATTAATCACTAAGGCAGCAGATTTTTACTGGCATTTTGGTAACAACAAAGTGTTACGATATTTGTTGTGCTCCTAGACTCATGATTTCAAAGCAAACATAGTTGGGTAAATAATGTGAAGTCTAAATATGGAGAAAAGAAACTTATGCTATTCTCAAGTGAAATAAATAAAATCAGCATTAACCAGAGTTTGTTAGGTGCAAGCTGATTTAGCAAGAAAAAATGATCCCAATGCTTTCGTGGTTTAACTTAATGAAAGATCATATCTTGCTCTCTTAACAATCATTTTAGCAGATGGCTTTCCTCAGGTACATGACCCGCAGTCCTCTGCTCTTGAGTCTGTCTGCCATCCTGGGGGACCTCAAGGTCCTCTGCATCCTCCCTGAAGACAAGGAAAGAGAACAGGCAGAGACTTCTTAAAAGCTAGGTCTTGAAGGAACAGACATTATTTGTATTCAAAGTTTACTTCTTCTGAAGTCTCCCCTGATTCTCCTGGGCCATGAACATCTCTACGTTCTCAGCATTCCCAGAGTAGTTTGTTTATAACTCTATTTATTTTGTCATCTTATTTTGCCTCATTTATCTTCTTAATCCTCATCTTGACATGTCTAGTTCTAACACCTATCAAATCGCCTTCAATTGGTCCTCTTAGAACAAATACATACAATTTCAATTTATTTTTATACTATCAATTGGGTTCATTTACATAATGTATGTTTTTTTGTATAAAAATCTCATCTGACCATCATACCATCCCCTAACGTGTTTATTATTCACGTTTTAACAAAAAGGAAATGAAGTTGAAAGGTTGTAAGTACTGCTCAATTTTCCTAAGTAGTGGAGACTAAATTTGAAGTCAATACACACTAAACTCTGTTTTACCACAAAGTAATTGACTGAAGCCTCAAAATGTATTGAAGATTGTTTAAAACATGCCTTCTGCCTCCCTAAGTCTCTCTCTTTCCACCTACCTCTCAGAGAACTACCTAACCTGTGAAGAAAGAAACTACCATCATCAACAATGCATTCTGAATCTGCCTTCTCTGATGGTGTTGTTAGTGGGACAAGAAGATATATATATATAGGGGCACTTGGGTGGCTCTGTCAGTTACTCATCTGCCTTATGCTCAGGTCATGATTTCCAGGCCCAGGGATGGAGCCTCACATCAGGCTTCCAGCTCAGTAGGGATCCTGCTCAGTAGGGAGTCTGGTTCTTTCTCTCTCACTCTCTCTTTCTCTGCCCCTCCCCACTGCTTGTTCTCTCTCTCTCTCTCTCTCTCTCTCTCTCTCTCTCTCTCTCTCTCTCTCTCTCAAATAAATGAATAAATAAAACTTAAAAAAAATGTACACATATAGCTTTATCCATGGAAGGTGTATTTGAAATGCCTTATAAGTTTGTATTTAAAAGCTAAAGAAGAAAAATTAAATGACAACTAAAGGGGGAAAGAGTGACTCTTTAAAAATACTATGCTCAGTCTCAGGATTTCAGTCCCAGAAGCTAATTTGGGACATCTTGGTTACTTCAATGACATTTTTAAAGTCTCCTTTCAAGAGACAAATTTAGTGTTATGTATTTTTTGAATACATAGAAACCTAAATGCTATTTTTTAATACCAGAATATATTGTTGAGAAGCTTATGGATTTAGAAATACTTTGATAGTGCCATCTAGTGAATACAATACAGAAATCCAAGTAAAAATAAATGTTTGTTAAAACATGTACAGTAGCATTTTTCATGATATAAGGATTTTTCCTTTCTAAGGTACCAAAAGTGTATTATCACCTTTGAAAGAAAGTACATGTCTTTCTTTGTTATGCATTTAATAGATTTTTTAAAAGCCAGACAACAATATAAAGGATAAGTATTATAAAATGGTGGTTGAACTTACACTTTATGCAATATTTTAGTAATAACTTCATTGCATTCCTGAGAGAGCTGTCTGAGATAAATAGCTCTGTCATACACAGCTGCTGGCATTCCTTAATATTCTCAGACATACAATCACTCAAGCCATGTGGGAAAGGAAGAGTAGGTTACAAAAGTAGGCTCGTTGATCCTGTGGGTGAAGCTTTATAGGACTTTGGCAAATTCAGCCGTGAAAACACTGTCTGCCTCTTGACAAGAACAAGATTATAAAATGCTTTGAATGGAGGATATCAATAGTGACCTGGATTATAGCGAACGGATTATGGTACAAATCCAGAGAATGCTTCATGGATTACAAGTACTTATTTTCCATTCAATGTTGAATGACAGCATATTTCATTATTGTTTTTGATTAAATAGTAAGGTGTTTAAACTAAAAGAAGTTATTTTTATTATGATGAGTAATAAAATTATCCTGGAGGAATCAAATACTCCCTGCAAAATATAAATAGAATCAGTTAAAATTTTATCTTTAATATTGTCTTCCTACTGACCTGATTTCAGGGAACATACATGTTTTGCTTTTATGGTCTAACAACATTTCTTCAGCATCCTTTACCTATTGTATACGATCTTTGCCCATACATTTATTGTCAGCTGCTACCAACTGATAAATTCAGATACCCCAGTATCGATTTCCATGTGTCCCATTCTTTCATGGCCTCCTTTCTCCCGCCTACTCTTGCCTTTGCCTACCCAAAGAAGTTACTCCTATAGTAATCTATAAAGTCTCCTTGATTAATGGCTTACGGCCATATTAAGTGAGAATCAGAGCTGTCAAAACCTTTGAAATTATCAATGAGAGAATAGTATCAAGTACAAATTGCATGTTGGCTACTAGATAGAATAGGAAAGTTCATTCTACTGGTCAGTCCTCTAAATGATGTTTAGCCTTGCCCACAGCAGCTATTCCTTAAATTTCACCCTGAAGTGTAATAGTACATGCCAAGGTAGTCTGCTACATCTTCAAAGAATTGATCGCGGGTGTTCTACACTGTCTGTATTGGCAGAGAGGGAGCAACAGATGATCTGATGGAGTTTTTCCTTTCGGCATATTTATTGACACTTGCCTGTATGATGCATCACTATTTCATCCAGGATTTCCTGTTCAAGAACTGCAGGTCTCAGGTTTGCTGTACATGACCAGCTGCATTTTGAATTTAGAAAATCATCTTGGAAATAAAGTTTTAGTCTATGTCATGCATGAAATATTTCATTGTTATAGATTTGTCCTCAACTGCATTTGTCCTTGAAGATGCATTATTTTTCTTTGTTTGGGAACTTTGGGTTTTTGCCTTTGAAGCACTCTTCAGGCACTTAATCAAAGGCTGCTATTTCTGTTACTATGAACTTCTATTTCCTCCACAGACAGTATTATAATAAAAATAAAGGAAATAAAGAAATTGCTCACCCCAGGGCATTCAGCTGTTTCCATTTTTCATTTTCACTGTTCTCCCCTTTTCCTTAGATATATTAAGTGGAGAGATAATTGTATTCATATAGTAATTACACAATTGTATTCTGTGTCTTTCAAATAAATTATGCCATTAAATCTTGTTATGTGTACCCTTCTCATCATTTTTGTTTATTATGGCTATATAGGTCAGTTTTGTGGAATCATCTACTTTATTTAGCATTAGGTCTGAACTTGTAAATTTCGAAAAATAATATCACAACCACAGTTTGAGTACTCAGCTCAGAGTGACAGTTATAGTAATAGTTATATACCTCTCTCTATATAAGGTAAAAAATATGTTAGGATTGAGAGTGTCTATCACCTTATCATTACATGAGTAGCCCCACTGATGTCTCATAGAGAGTAGAAATGGATGAAAATTTCCTTGGGATTTTTTCCTTTCCCCAAGAGCTGAGAGGTATTAATATTGCCTTGTAAATGGTTAATATAGTATTTAAAATATACTACCTTAGTTACAAATTTATGGGTCATCAATAACTTGTTGCCATATATTTTGGATATCTAATAAAGTACTTCAATCGTATTTTCATAGCTTCTCTCTTTCTCTTCTCACTTGTATTTGAGCGCTTCAGCATTTTTTTCCCTCTCCTCTGTGCAGCCCCTGGGAAACAACCCACATAGACAGGATTCCTCAGTGCGTATTACTCTCTCAAATGGTGATTGATAAATCGCCAATAATGTAAGTTATAAAAGGTACTCCGTAGTTTCCACAATTATATTTTAATGGCTGAGATAAATATTATCTGAATTGGCAATCCACTTGGTATTTATTTGAATTTTTTAAAATTAATATTGTTCCTTATTTTTTACTCTAATTTTTGCATAGATAACCTTTTTCACTTTTTGTAATTTTTTTCATTGATTACAAGTTTACTAGACCAAGGATTTGGATGATAGGTTGGTTCTTGATACTGATTGATTTCCTTTCCAAGGAAATTGTACTTATTTGCCCTAATCACAGCAAAAGCACCAGATTTGTTGCAACATTTTTGACATTTAATGTTTTCTAATTTCAACTGAATAAACTTATAGATCCTATTTTGGAAATACAGAAATATGGAAAACATTTTCCTTGTTTAGTTACTACTTGCATTTCTGTACTTTCCATTATTGTTCATTGTCTTTGAAGGACTTTCGTTTCATCATTTTCTCTAAGTAACCAAAATATTGAAAGAGATGAGATCAGCAGCTCTCTGTACTACTGTAAAATTAAATCCAAACAAAGTCACTTAGTACAAAAAATAAAGTCAGACAGAAAAGTGATAGCAACCTTAAAAAATAACTAAGAAATTAAGGATCAGTTGTCAATGTTATTGAATCCAGCTTTATGCAAGAGTGCAGGGACACGAGAAGGGGAAAAAAGATTGATTTGGTTAGACTACTTAATGGCCCATTATCAAATTGCCTAAACGAAAAAATTTGGTTGCCACTAATTTGAGCAGAAGTAGATGAGAATGGAATGGATTGGCTATCGCATTCTCTCACAAGAAGCCTTATAAATTTTACTTTTCATTTTCAAAAATTTAGTTAAATATAAATTGGGTATAGACAGCTGATCAGTGAATCTGTGTTTTCATAGGTTTCTGTCTGGATCTTTACTTCCTTCCACATACTTGCTGTCATTATGGACTCTGTAAAAGCAGACTCCATACTTAAAGCAGTGCTGTCTATCTTCTTGGCATGTGGTATGCAACAGAACTTTATAAAGAATATTTTAGTCATACAGCTTCTAGTAGAAGAAAAATATCATGAACTGGAGTATCCATAAAACTTTTAAACATGAAAGTCAGATTATGCCTTAGAAAAGCAGGTAAAACCAAGTAGTATTCTGAGTTTGAAAAACTGAAATCTTAGCTTTTCGTATCATTTTGTTTTGACACCTTTTCCAGTGCACGAGGTGTCTGTTGCATAATAAATAAATGGTCTGGTAGGATAAAAGCTGTCTACATTCTTTGCATCTGATGCAATGTGCCATGGTGCCTTGTCATCACCTGCCTACATTTAATTAATAAGCATCTGTTTCATTTTTACATTTACTCAAGATAGTGGCTTAATTTTGTATTCTTGATTCTCTACTTATTTCTGGTAATAAACGAACATTTTCTCTTTTTTATTCCTTCCCAAACAGCTTATGTTGACAAAAATTCAGAGCATGTTTGTTAAACTAGTATGGGGAAACAGACAATGCCAAAGAGATTTGTAGTCCTAGAAATTAAAAGATGAAATAACTTGTGGATAAAATAACAGTGAATTGGGTTGTATTTTAGGTCTTCACAATTTCTCTTCCTGTTCAAGTGGTTTTAGTTTTTTATTACACTACCAGATGCAGTGGATCAAAAAATAGCTTGTGATAAATTACAGGATAACACAATTGTTTCCCAGGGAAGATGTTAACAACAAAAGCCCCCATTAAATAGGTTTTTGTGGTGGTTACTCCTGGGAGCCAAGGACTTTACAGCCTGGAGCTATATTTAAGGTAATGATTGACAACTTCTGATTCTCTACTTATGTTGTATATATGCAGGTCCAGTGGGGAAAATGTTAATAATGCAAAGCTTCTCCAAGGAAACAATTCCAAATGTGTAGAGATTGATATACTTTTGATTGTAGCAACATAGGTAAATTATTTTTTCTTTTTTAAAAACAAGTTTTTTTATTTTGTTTTGCTTTTTTGCCTCCATACAAGAGTTGCAAACTCCATGGGGTGCCTGGGTGATTCAGCCAGTTAAGCGTCTACCTTCAGCTCACTGGAGGCCTGGGATCATGTCTCCTTCCCTGCTCATCAGGGAGCCCTTCTCCCTCTCCATCTGCCTCACCTCTGCTCGTGCTCTCTCTCTCACTCTCTCCTGTCTCAAATACACAAATAAGTCTAAGTCTTAAAAAAGAGAGAGAGAGAGAGAGAGAGAGAGAAAGAAGTAGCAAACTCCTTTTTGTTAATGTTTCCTATTCGGGGAATATTTTTTAATTTGTATCCACTGTCCTACAGTGGATTCAGGTGATTGTCAGACATTAAATTAAGTACAGATTATTGTTATTACAGAGCAAAAGAGAACAAGGTATAAATGACAAATCGGTGGCTCCTTGTCAGGAACTAAATTTGTAAAATGGCATTCTAAAACTACTATGAACATACATTATATGTCAAGTAATGCTTTAAATTGTGTTAATATTTTCATTAAGAATACCATTACTACTGGGGCGCCTGGGTGGCTCAGCGGGTTAAAGCCTCTGCCTTTGGCTCGGGTTATGATCTCAGGGTCCTGGGATCGAGCCCCACATAGGGCTCCCTGCTCAGCGAGGAGCCTGCTTCTTCCTCTCTCTGCCTGCCTCTCTGCCTACTTGTAATCTCTCTCTATGTGTCAAATAAATAAATAAAATATTTAAAAAAAGAATACCATCACTACTTAATTACAAGTGAAATTCAAGTGAAATTTTATGATTTTTTTTTCAGAAATCTGATCACATTTTATATTCTTAAGTGTAATGGCATGTCCTGGTCTGTACTTGTGGGTTCTTCCTGAGTTTCTAGTCTGTATTACCATCAATCTCACTGATTTCTTGTATCTCTATTACCTTGTTCAAAATCTATATAGGAGTTACTAACTTCTTTTTTTTTTTTTAAAGATTTTATTTATTTATTTCACAGCGGGAGAGAGATCACAAGGAGGCAGAGAGGCAGGCAGAGAGGGGGGGGGGAAGCAGGCTCCCTGCCAAGCAGAGAGCCCGATGCGGGCCTCGATCCCAGGACCCTGAGATCATGACCTGGGCCGAAAGCAGAGGCTTTAACCCACTGAGCCACCCAGGCGCCCAGGAGTTACTAACTTCTAAGTCTGTGTATTCAAGTAGAACTCTCTGCTGTGATCAAGACCTAAACACACCAAACTACATAGTAGATAACAGTATCTGGATATTACACATATACTTCAACTTTTGTGCCTAAAACTCAGATTATCTTTGTCTTAAAAATTTGCTCCTTGTCTCTTAGTTAATTGATTTCTAATTCTCCATGGCCTGGAACAAGAAAATTTAGAGTGCTATTCCTATACTTTGTAGATCCAATGGTTTTCCTAGTTCCATTAATTTTAACTTCAAAAATATATCATTTTCTTATTTTCTTATTTTGTTCATCCTCATGAGGACTATTTCGATAGCCTCAAACCTAGCTCTGGTCCTACCTCCCTCTATTCTGCTGTATGTATTACCAGTAGTATGGTTTTCTAGACCTTAAGTCCATTGTTAGGTGGTTTTGCTTGAGAATTCCAGGTCATTACCCAGTACCTTCAGAAAAAAAAAAAAGGCACATATTCCTTGGAGTGTGAGTACAACATTTTGTAGTCTGGTACTTACTAATATATCCTATGTTCTTTTCTACTAGTTGACTTCCACGAAACTTGAACCTCAGAAAAGCCAACCCCCTTCTAGTTTACCAAACATGCTGTGATTTTTCATTTCCCTTTGACCACGTATGCTGTTTCTTTTCCCAGGAGCGCTGCTCACCTTTGCTGCTTGCAAACTCCTACTTTCTCTTTAAGACATGATTAAAGCTTCCTAAGTTCTGTGACAGGCTCCTGATGTTTATGAGTCACTAACACTTTTTTTTTCTTATAAAGCTATTAGTGCGGGGTGCCTGGGGGGTGCTCCGACTGTTGACTTTAGACTTGATCATGATCTCAGGTTCATGAGATGGAGCCTGCTCTGAGCATGGAACCTGCTTAGGAGTCTCTCTCTCTCTCTCTCTCTCTCTGCAACCCCCCCTCCACTCTCTCTCTTTCTAAAAAAAAAAATCTATTAGTGGAAGTATTAATATGTATATGCATATATATATGTATATGTATATACATATGATTTCCCTACTAGATTAGAAGCTCATTGTGAGCATGCCAGTATCTAATTCATCTTTGTTCTCCCAGTCAGTGCTTAGGATAGGAAAGGCATGTGTAATTCAACTGACATCCATTGGGTACATGAAAGATGGAACGAATATGAATAATACAATTAACCCTATTTTATAAATTGGATAATTACATGTCATTTCAGATAATTATAAAATTGTTTAAAAATTCTAGGTATGTGTGGTTTCAAATTAAATACCGATGACCATATAATCATAATTTGTACTAAAACCTGATTTTTACTTCAGTTTTAAAAATAAAGCAAAAAATGTGACCACAGAATGTAATGGTTGGCAGTTGCGTTATTTTAAAATATCTGATGACTATAAAGTCTCAATGTTCATTATACTACCTAAGCTTAAAGTGATTATATATTTTGTGGTGTTAGAAAAAAACTTTTTTGAAAAAAAAACTTTAAAGATGATCCTTATGCTACAGACAAGTAAAATTTAATATTAAAAATGATATTAACTCGATAAAATTTGTAGTTACAGATACAAGGAAAATATAAATAAATTAATTAAAACATAAATAAATTTGACATGGGTAATGGGCTATATCAAATAAGTACAGAGCTTCTTGAACATAATGAAAAGCTTAGCAGAGTTGTTGAAAGAAAAATGTTATTGTGACATTCAAAGTAATAATTTGTACCAAACAGTTCATAATTAAGAACATCATCCAGGGGGCGCCTGGGTGGCTCAGTGGGTTAAAGCCTCTGCTTTCGGCTCAGGTCATGATCTCAGGGTCCTGGGATCGAGGCCCGCATCTGGCTCCCTGCTCAGTGGGGAGCCTGCTTCCTCCCTTCTCTCTGCCTGCCTCTCTGCCTCCTGTGATCTCTCTCCCTCTGTGAAATAAATAAATAAAATCTTTAAAAAAAAAAAAAAGAACATCATCCAGGGATGCCTGGTTGGCTCATTTGGTTGAGACTCTGACTCCTGATTTCTATGCATGTCATGATCTTAGGGTCCTGGGATTGAGCCCCACATGGGGCTTCCCCCTTAGTTGGGAGTCTCCCCCTCTGCCCCTCCCCCTACTCACACTCTCTCTTTCTCTCCCTCTGAAATAAATAAATAAATCTTTAAAATATCATGCAGTAAAGGAACTATATTAGAGATGGTGCTTCACAGATTTTATCATAAGTAACACAATTTTGGAGACAAGTCCTGGGCTTGTCCCGTAACTGTATGCTTTGGAGAGATCAAGTAGTTTATTTGATATTTATAGACTTACTTAAAATTTGACAGTAGATTTTTTGATAAAATTAAATGCATTAAGTGTTAACTTTGCTGCATTTACACTCTGTTCTTCTTAGGTTGCAGAAAATTTTTGCAACCAATTCTTCCTCCAGTGAGACAGTCTGGAACAGTCATCTTTTTTAGGTTATCATCAATCTTGCCTTTGTCATAGTCATGCACAACATTATTTGGCTAGGAAAAAATTGAGTCTAAACTTATGAATCAGAACAAATGCTATGTTCTCCATATTTATTATACCAAATCTATCATCTCAATTTATCTGCTTATTCAACAAATAATTAAGGCTAGCCAATTAGATTCAAGCCAAATGTGGCACTAAAAACACAGCAGGGAGTGAGATCCTTTCTTGAACAGGAGTATATAACTTAGTTTGCAGGTATCTGACTTTTTTCTAGTATTTTAAAGTGTTGTGGTGTGATAAGGATACTCTGAAATTCAGTTGACCAAGAATGAGTTGATTTAATCGAACATACATAATGGGACAAACAGTAAGCCAAAGAGTCATTCATGTAGAGGATGGAATTCCTCTATGTAGCTGCTGTACATACTGGAAAAAGAAGGGGCATCCTGAAAAGTAGGAAGAACTTTCAAATCTCATAGAGGTCAAGTCCTGCAAAACGAAGGCATAGGGTGTTACCAGGAAAAGACCTAGAAAGCCAGAGATTCAACAGCAATAGCACAAGCTGGTTGATTGGAAATGTGCTCACCCTAATCTAGAAACTATTTTACTTTTTTCACTATTTTACTAAGAGTTTGGGGAGGAAGAGGATACATTTGAGTTTGCAGATATTGCCATCATCTTCTACGTAAGAGCAAGGCAGGGATAGCAATGATAGAATTACCTTAGCCCCTATAAATTTGCTTTCTCCACTCTATAATTTATGAGTTTGTAAAATAGCAGTGTGATCTAATAACTTGAGTTGAACCCATCTATTTTAATTATATGTTATTACCAGTCTAGACGAGACATTTATATTATGGAATGATTCTGTACTGTCAGAGACATACATAAAAATGATTTTTTCCCATTTTAGTTTTGTGCATACACCAAAGATAATTGTTGATAGTAAGAGGCAGAATTTGTTCCCCATTAGGGAAATGTGGTTCTTAACATATTATAATAAGTGATAGAATTTTGTATCCATAGATGACCAGCCCCTTGTCTGTGAATACGTGTCCGTCAGTAAAATGATTCTCAAATCTGAAATAGGTAATAAGGATTAAAGAGAACACTTACCGTAATGAGCACTGAATAATGTATAGAATTGTTGAATCACTATATTGTACACCTGAAGCTAAGACTGTATATTAACTATATAGGAATTAAAATAAACATAATAAAAATACTTAAAAAATGGTTCTCAAATCCCATGATTGTAACAATAACTGATAAAGTACTTTAAAATAGATTCCTTAAACTCTTTGTTCGAGCTTCTGTTTCAGAGTGTGGGTGTGGTCTTTTCATCATTGATAATGTACTAAAACCTCCACCAAGTGTTCTGCTGTATACCTAGAGCTGATAACCATAGTATAAAATATCTATAAATCTTGCATTAACTGACATTACATTTATTTCCTTTGAACCCTGAGAAAGTTAATTTTAAGCAGCTTTCATTTACTAATCAGTGATTTACTGAGTACCTCTTATGTGAGGGCCACCAAGCTGTCAGGCAAAAACCAACAGTACATAGACACTTTCTTCCAAAATCTCACAATACACATACAGAAAATGGAAGATAGTGAATAGGAACTGGATTTGTCAGGAACTCATCTGGGTTTGAATCAACAGTATCCCTCTACTCTGGTGTACTAAACAAATTAAAAGTCATCATCCAAAACATCATGAAATTATATATATGTTCATACATATAGACGCATATACACAGAGATAAATGGATAGATTCCACAGATATTGAAAACAATTTCTCTTTTAGGTTAGATTGCCTGTAAAAGATTAAAATATATTAGCATATTAGCATAGAATTAACACATACTAACTCTTCACTGGTATATACATACATCCATATGAATTCTTCTAAGTAGACAGTCAGGTGCTATAGCATTTGAAGCACCCCTCAATGTAGCCCATTTAACTCTCAGAATGCGACTTTGAATTAGGCAATTGAAGGATAATTTAAAGAACTATACATGTTGTAAAAAGGAATATAAATCATCATGGAAGCAACATTTTAAAAACGCTTAATTCTCTCTCTCCATTTTATTTAGCATCATTTCTAAAGCCAGCCCTATATTTAAATTGTAGCACCTGTGGTGGAAAGGGGACCTGAGAGCCCACCAGATTCAGCTGCTGCCAAAAGCTGGAATCTGTTCAATTACATGACTGGCATATTGTCAGCAGCCACTGTTTGAATCTTCTAGTGGTAGGGAAGCTTCTACTTTCTAAGAAGCTGAGGATGGTATGGCTCGATTAAGGGAACATTCTTTTTATAATGAGCCAAAGGTCTTTTTGTAAATTCAGCCTGTGGAGGCTGTGGTCTCGTCCTCAGAAGTATCGTATATTTCACTAAATTCATTTGCATATAAAAGGACTGAAAATTTGAGAAAAGCCGTCATTTTCCTCATGCATCTTCTCTTCTCCAGTCTAAAAATCCTTTCTTTATTTGAAAACACATTTACTTCTCTCACTGTCTTGGCTTCTTTCATCTGGGTGCTTATCATTTGATCAAAATCCATCGGGAAACATACTGTCCAGAAATTGAATTTCAGTATTGCTCTTTACTGGCTTCAAGACTAACGCAAAACTATTTCATCTCCACATGTAAGTATTAAACATTATATTATCCATATCAGAAAAATGAGGACAATACCACATTTAACTTCTGAAGTGGTTGTGAGAATCCAGTGATGGGCTGTGAGAAGCCCCTACCTATTGGCTCATACTTACTGGGATCTCACTGTTTCTATTCCCTGCATTGTGTCCTTGATTAGAAAATAAAATAATAGTGGCTGATATCTAAAAATTTCCCAACAGATGGGAGAACAGAGGTGGGTAGTATCACTGGAGTATGTCAGAGCTTCCATTAACATCCATCTGTCAATATCAATTGTTTATAAGCTTATGCCATCATTATGTATGGATTCTTTGGGAGGGTGGGAATAGGAAAAATTTGATTCACAGGTGATAAATATCACATGTTAGAAACAACTAATTCTACACAAGTAGTTTACGGTAAGAAATAGAGTTCCTAAGGCCATATATTTGTTTTAACAAATACACAAGGAGCTATGTAATATAAGCAAATATAACCAGTTCAAATAGAACATGTTGTGAGCAGTGCATTGATTTTATGAAGTTTCAGAACCTGGTGCCACCTGGGTGGTTCAGGCGATTGAGTCTCTACCCTTGATTTCAGCTCAGGTCATGATCTCAGGGTCATGAGATTGAGCTCCACTTTAAGCTCCACAATGAGTGTGGAGCCTGCTTGGGATTCTCTCTCATTCTCCTTCTCCATCTGCCCTCTCCCGACTCCTGCACTGTCTCCCTCTCTCTAAAAATAAATAAATGAACAGATAAACAAACAAATAAATAAATAAAAATTAAAAAGACATTCCAGTGGTGTCTGGGAGGCTCAGATGGTTAAGCGGCTGCCTTCAGCTCAGGTCATGATCTCAAGTTCCTGGGATTAAGCCTTTTGTAGGACTCCACACTCAGTGGGGAGTCTTCTCTTTTAACGTCCCCTTCCACTCCTACCCCTCTGCTCGTTCTCTCTCTCAAATAAATTAATAAAATCTTAAAAACAAAAGTCCCAGAACCTGAACTCTGCTATAAAACGAAAGAGGATTTTAAAGGCTAAAGGAGAAAGATGAGGAGGAGGAAGAGCAGGTGGAAAGAATGGGGAAAAGGATAGGTCTGTGTAGGTATCTTATTTCAATATAATGGATTATCTTCTCTTAACTGTATGAACTTTATTTAGCTAAATTTGAACCAGTCAATTTTAAAGGGACAATTGTGAATAGTGACCCTTAAGCTTCTTTAATATGCATCTTCTTATTGCAATCTTATAAACAAGGATCTGCTGAACATATATGCCACACTGTGTATTATACTTGCAATTATAACATTCAAACTGATTTTGGGAAGAGACATATTGTCATATGAGAAAAGAAATTATCATTCATTAGACATAATGAATTCATATGATTTACTTTTGTCATTTCAACCTCCATTTTTCTACCTTTGAGAACTAAAGAGGCATATTAATCTACTGGAGAATAGAGGTATTGTTAAGTAAACCTCTCCAGTTGTTTATCTGCTTTCAAAGTTTTGATTAAGCACCATCAGCGAAAATGAAATTTCATTTTATCCTTTCAATGTTTCCTTTGTCCTTGCCTCTAACAGTCCTGTAATGGATCTTGCCTCTCGTTTTTTCCAATTATGTCCATAATGCTAATGCCTTTAAGCATCAAATGTCCTGTGAATCTTTTCTGACCTACCTCTTCAGGCAATCATTACAACTTTCAGCTTCTATTACTGTACTCCATTTGTTAGAGCTGCTCATACTTGGCCATCAGTTGCAAGGTGCTGCCTGACTCTCTCTGCCTTTCAGGCACTAGCATTCAACCCTGACCACTATTCCTTTTGTGCTCAGCATATAATCTGATCAATCAGCATTATTGTGCTTGAAATCATTATACTGTACCTATTTTTTCTGTCAACTCTACAGTAGTATATTCTTGGGATTGCCTTTAGTTATCTTTAATTCTTTTTATTGATTTTATCTGTGGGATTAAGAAAAATGATATGTATCAATCCACTATAAAAGTAAGTGATAATTTTAACATAACATATTCATTAAAAGCAAGATAATTACTTCTATTCAATTAAGTAATTAAAAATATATAGATAGAAGAAACAATTTTTAAAGAGTGAATTATCGATAAGTGTCAAATAAATTCCATTTTTTTGAGATTAGGAAATAGAGCTTATATTTTATAGAAAGGTTAGGTGATATTTTATTGCTATTCTGAGATGTCTTGAGCTTCACTGGATGTTATTTTTTGTTCTTTGCTTATCTTGGTGTTCTCTCCAGTTTTTTTTTCTCTACTTTCTCTGTGCCTTCTTTATAGACCCATTCCTACCATGGCCCACTAGGTTTCTGATGAAAAGTTCTTTAAAATAAACTACAGGTTTCAGTTTACCATTTGATTTCTCCTGTAAGCATTCAGGCCTACTCTTCTTGAAACTTCTCCCAAAACAACAACAATATACTGGTGAAATTCATTCTTACCTCCTTGTATTTCTCTGTGTCTGATTTTGTCAAGTGGGAAGATCATTGATTCTTTCAATGGCCTGATTTCCTCAGTGTAACAACAAAGCCATAACACCTCCCTTACTTCTTGCAGAGATAAATTTCCCTATAAGAAGTGGAGCATGAATTTATCTAATGTAAAACTATGATGAAATTATGAAGAGTATAATGCCTCCTATGGCATTGCTCAAGAAGTTTTCATGTCTTCTGAGAGAAAAGGATGCAGTTCTATTAAATTTCTCCTGTGAGAATCCATTCATATCTTCAACTTATCATTCATATCATTCAACTTATGCTGCTGTTATATCTTAAACCTGGTTTAATTCCCACTATTTTCTTAATGGCTAGATGTCATTAGATCTTGTGTTTTATCAAAACTAAAAATAAGTCATCCTAAATGGAATGCATTGAAAGAAAGAAAAAAGAAAAAAAGATGAGGCTAGAACCTAGAGCAGTAGTGGGGTAAGAGGAGAGTGTAACCATTCAACATCACACGCTTAGTTCTTCGCCAACAGAGTGCAAGTTTTATTTCTGTTCCTGTGTGTGTGTGCTTTTCCTTATATTTTGATCATAAGGTGCCTATCATAATATGTTATATTCAGATTGTTGGATTGAGTGTTTCCTATTTTTTTTTAATATGAGTTTTTCCTTTAAGGCATTTACTTGCATGCAGTACAGGCTTACTACTACTTATTGTCGTAGATTAACAATTACATCTTTTCTAATGGGAGGTGATAAGACATTAAACAGATACCTGGAATTTACATAGAGAGGTACAAGCAATTTTGTCTTTTCAGGAATGATCTGGTCATCTAAGAATGGATTTAAGAGCCATAGTAGCAGCAACCAACACTTGTAGTGCTTAAATTTTGCCAGCATGCTCTAAACACTTTACATGTAGTGACTAATTTAACCATCAAAATAGAACTTTATGAGGGAGGTGCTCTTATTAGCTTCATTTTCATGTGATGAAATTGAGACACACAGGGGCTAAGTGCCTTTTCCAAGGTTTCAAGTAGGAGATGAGGGAGCCAGGGTGAAGGAATGTTTCTACAAAGAATGCTTTCTAGTTTCTGAACAAAATAATGTGATTCTAAAATGTAGATCCTTCATTTCTTTTTTTATCAAATGTACTAAATTACTCTACAGAGGAGCTAAATAAGGTGTGATCTTGTGTAAAAGCAATTTGATGAAGAAAGGACTGTAGAAACTAGAATGAGCTTACAAAGTGGTATCTGACAAAATTCACACTGACAAGAACTAGTTGGCAATATGAATTCTAAATGACCCTTGAATAAGTTAGTTTATATGCATCAAAGGATATATATAGCTCTCTAGAGTTCTGAATACATCTAAGGATGTCGCTTCAGACTCTCAATACCAGTGAGTGGACTATCCAGGCACTAGTTACTCCTGCTTAAATGTTTCGCTTCAAACTTGTAACTCACATAACTGGTATTGTGAAATATTTACACAATTGCAGAATCACCAACCTATGATGAATATACTGTATTAAAAAGATAGTGCTTTACCCGCACCTCATTATCCCTTTGCTCAGATTATTTCTCTTCATAGTATCTTCAAAGACATTGAAGACCTTGTAACTGGAATATTATAATCTCTACATTGGGTTTACAAAACTCAGAGGCAAATTGTGATCCTCAGCTAACTAAGGCTACACAATAACTTGTATACCTTGTATATTGGTATAAGTCATGATTATTGAGGTATGCTTTACATGCAGTAAAATTTACCACTTTAGGCTATATGCTTTAGTTAATTTTTTAAGATTTTATTTATTTATTTGAGAGAGAGAGAGCAGTGGGGAGGGATAAATGGAGAGATCTGAAGAGAAGCAGAATCCCTGCTGAGTAGGAAGCCAGATGCAGGGCTTGATCCCAGGACCTGAAGTTCATGACCTGGGCCAAAGGCAGACACTTAACAGACTGAACCACGCAGGTGTCCCTATATTTTAGTTATTTCTGATGAATGTGAAGACTCATGGAAAAACTACTACAGTCAAGGTAGAAAATATTTTTATCTTCCCACAGAGTTTTCCTCTTGCTTTTCTGTAGTAAATCCCCCTACTCCACACCCAGGCTTTGGCAACCACTGATCTGATTTCTATCACTGGTTTGATTTTTAACAATGTCATAAAAATGGAAACATACAATAGGTAGCCTTTTGTGTCTGGCTACTTTCATTTAAGATAACACTTTGGAGATTCATCCATGTTATTGCATGTGTAAGTAGTTTGTCCCATTTCATTTCTGAGTTGAATTTTGTTGTATACATTTATTGATATTAGGCCAATAGACACATGAAAAAGTGCTCAACATCACTCAGCATCAGGGAAATACAAATCAAAACCACAATGAGATACTACCTCACACAGGTTAGGATGGCTAAAATGAACAATTCAGGAAACAACAGATATTGGCAAGGATGTGGAGAAAGGGGAACCCTCTTATACTGTTGGTAGAAATACAAACTGGTGCACCACTCTGAAAAACAGTATGGAAGTTCCTCAAAAAGTTAAAAATAGAGCTACCCTATGACCCAGCAATTGCACTATTTGGTATTTATCCAAAAGATAAAAATACAGTGATTCAAAGAGGCACATGCACACCAAGGTTTATAGCAGCAATGTCCACAAAAGCTAAGCTATGAAAAGAGCCCAGATGTCCATCAACAGATGAATTGAAAAAGAAGAAGATGTATTATATTCAATGGAATATTACTCAGCCATCAAAAAGAATGAAGTCAGTCAGAGAAAGACAAATACGATTTCACAGATATGTAGGATTTATGAAGCAAACCAAATGACCATAAGGAAAGGGAAGGAAAAATAAAATAAGATGAAAATTGAGAGTGAGTCAAACCATCAGTGATGCTGAATCTTTTTTTTTTTTCAGTGATGCTGAATCTTAGGGACAAACTAAGGATTGTTAGAGGGGAGGTGGGAGGTGGAGGGATAATTGGGTGATGGGCATTAAGGAGGGCACTTGATGTAATAGCACTGGGTGTTATATGCAACTGAAGAAACACAAAATTCTACCCCTATAACTAACTTAAAAAAAAAAGATATTAGTTGAGAGATGCATTCTACAAATTTTCATTATATTGAGTTAAATGTATGGCACTTTCCTTATGCTTTGACACACATTTGGAAACCCTTCTAACTTCATCAAAGAAGATGTTGGAAAAAAATAGTTAACTGAGATAAGTTTTGATAACAGATAATCCAGAATAAAGAGGATAAGTGGAGAAGCACTGGGGAAAGAGGCAACAATGACAATAAAAGTCTAAAGATACTATACTGGGGACTACTTCTATCCTTCCAAAATTATATTTTGGCAAAACTCTTGCTTTGAATACTGATTGTGTGTGGTTATCTTATGTTAGAAGTATTTTAGAGAAACAAAGAAAAATAACTATAGGTAAATAGAATTATCAGTTAATTGCCTTCATTCTAAATTTGAGCATAGCAATAGTTAATTAACAATTAAAATGGAACAGGTCTGTAACAGCTGATTAAGCATATAATTTAATGACTTCTTAATTTTTTTAAATTTAGATTTCTCTTCTTCTTTTGCCCATAATATGCCAAACTATTACCTTAAAGGAGTAGAAACATATTTCTTTTTTAATATAAAAAAATAATTCCATAAATTATTTTCCTAAAATTTCCTCTAGATACCCCATATATTTTCCAAACTAAGAGACTCTGCTACAAGAAGAAACACAAATAGAATTTTAGAAAGAAAGTCTATATAAGATTATTTGCCTTCTGAAAGGACTCTTTTCAAATGTATTCATAAACACAGTTCCTTGATATTTTAAAGCCGATAAGAACCCCCATTCCTAAATACTTCCATGATATACTGCCAATACTTAAAAGTGTCAATATTTTTTCTGCTTTACATTTGTTTGTCTTATGATAATTAATATATTCACATGATAGTACTTTATTTAATTTTCTGCCTCTCCCTCCCAGTTAATCCCCAGGTATATAAATGCTTATCTTCTTCTTCCGAGCCTAGCGCACACATAGTCCTTGGATTTTAAATATGACCTAGGTGAGGTGTCTGGGTAGACTTTTCCCTAGATTAAAATTTCAAAGTCATAAACTGAAGAAAAAATTTCAGAATAACACTGTGTAAAGCAATTCAAGTTTTCAAAAAGAAGAAAAACAAACGAACAAACAAAAACCAGAGTCTCTGAAGAATGGTGATCTTTTAACAGTGGAAGGTCACCAAAGGAGAAAATAGGGGATTGAAGAGTTTCTCTGAAAAAAGCCAAAGCTCTTTTTGGTTAAACATGCCTTCTGACTAAGAAACAGAATTGACCTATACTGTAACACAATGATTTTGGAGTTTATAGAAGGAAAAGGGAAAGTACTTGCATAATAGAAAAGGGAATTTATGATGCTTTGGGGGTCCAATTCCATGAAGCTCTTGAGAAATAAGGTAGATGTCTCTCTGTTTAGGAAGCTTTAGGCTTTTATCCTTCCTGAACTCGTAACTGTAGACTTCCACATTCCCATTGTACCATTTTCCTCTTGCAATTCTGAAATCCTCATTAACATGGCTTTCAGGCTAAGCTTATTTGTCTATTGGGATTCTTAGAAAGTAGTTATCTCCCTGTAGCTGAGCTATTCCTTCTCAAACGTGTGTTGTCATGATCTCAGGGCAAGGTTAGAATTTGGAAGTTAGTGATAAATAAAGAACACCAGGCTCAGTGTCTCAGGTTATCTTATGTAAATCTTACCAGTTTGAGAGCCCATATCATTTGAGTAACACAGAAAATATTTTGCCCGAACTAGTATTACTTTGTTCCTTTCAAAACCAATGGTCTATGCCTATAAGGCTTATATCACTTTATGGGGAGTATTGCTTATACAACCAATATTTTTAACTTTCACTTTTTCTAAATCACGACCTTGCCAACATCTTGGTTTTACCCCAGTGATTTGCTTCTATATAGAAATAAAGGAGAAATTTCTGTTGCAGTTAGGTTCTGTTTCTGTTCCACCAGGTTGTGGAAATTTGTGACAGCAGCCATAAGAAACTGACACAGGGTGTGTACACAGTAACCTCACAGGCAGTAACATGAGCTATATTTATTCAATGAGATACTACAGAAATATCCTTTTTTTTTAGAGTACATATCTGCCGATTCAAAAACAAAAACAAAAGCCAACTTACCAATTGAGGGTGATCATTACTCGATACTTTTCATAAAGCCTATCTGTAGTAAGAAACCACCTATCTTCAACAATTTTACCGCCTTGGTTCAAGATATGAAATCTTTTTCCCTACTCCATTGAATCTGAGCTGGACTTATGACTTGGTTTAATTTATAAAATTCTACAGCGATTATAACATAAACCTTAGAAGGTGTTACAACATCCCATCTTGACTCTTTCTACCCTAAGACTCCCACGTAAAAAAGCCTGGGCTAGCTTCCTTGAGAATTGAAGGCTCATCAAGAAAAAAACATACCAGTGCAAATTCCACACATGTATAATGAGATCATCTAAGACCATCCGGCTACCGTCTGGCACCAGATAGCTGCAGCACCCTGAATGATCCCAGATGAGGCCATTTTAAATTGCTGAACAACAAAATGAGTAAATACAGTTATTCTGTTCGATGCATCTAAGTTGTTAGGTTATTTGTTTGGTAGCAATACAGATAACCACTACAGTTGTTGTATTTACAATGCCTGTCACAATTTCCTGACACATAGTAGCATAAAAATTAATCAACCTGCTGCTTAGTTCTGATTAACTTTCTATCTTCATTCCTTGAATAAGCAGACCCTGGAATGCCAAGAGCATTGTACCTATAAGAGACAAATGCTTTCCAAACTTAGCTGTGTTATCTTCAGACTTCTAAATGGCATTTTTGTTTGTGAAAATATATGATTTTTTCTAAATATTACATAAAATGAAAAAAATGTGTGAAATAACTAGCTATTTCTAAGAAAACTATGTTGAATGATTTGGAAATTTAAAAAAAAAGTAAAGTATTTTCAAGATGCTGTAAGTTAGGTGTGGGCATGACAAATATAAAGGATTGGGAGAAAACCAAAATTTTTAGGGATTCTACATTCAAATTACTTTACAAGTAATTTATCACTCCTTTTTAAGCTGGAACTCTTCAAAAGACACATTATGGGCAGTTTTTATGCAAAGACAATTCAAAAGTCTTATTCAAAAAGAATTCTTGGCCTTACATAAAAAAAATTCTGAAGTGAGTGTAGATGTATAGACTTTAAAATTAAATGAAATGTATGTTATGCTAGTGTCACGCTTTTATGAGTTCTACTTTAATTAAAATTTCTAATTTATCAACTGACTACAATCCCAGTCATGTCATCTAAGATATTAGATTAATAGATACTCATAAAATAAATGGATATGGGTAGAACCATGAAGAGAAGGGCAAATAGCTTTTTTGTTAGGACAAACCACATAAATGAATTTTAGCAGAAAATTCCACAGGATTCCCAAATAATGGTAAATAATGTTGGATAACGTGGGCATAGAAGATGAGGAAAAATAGAGTGGTGAAGTGTTGCTAAGAAGATCCATTGGAGCTCTACTATAGTGATCTCTCAAAATCAGACTAAGGTGTTTAATACTGACTCCCTGAAAAAACAAACCCTTTGTTTAGTTTTTGTTTTTTTGTTTGTTCGTTTGTTTGTTTTAGTTTAGAAGACCAAAATTATGCAACTGCATTTTAGGGGGATAATTCTCACCATATTATAAAGCACAATTAGGGGAACCAGGAAAGATCAGTTGGGAGACTGATGCCAAAAACTGAGAGATGATAAAGTCCCAGGGTCATCTACAGAGATGTGGAAGAATGGCCCATGAAAATGGAGGAACATCTTTCTAAAGCAGAGGACTTCTATCCTTGGCCCTACTCTATAGCCCATTGCCCACAAAGCACAGAAAGGAGAGGAGCTTCAGTATTGGGGGGAATGTAGTAGCTTCCTTTGCTGGGTCTTTTGGAAATCTAATGTGAGTGGCCATGCAGAATTTGATGCTCACTACAGGTTAAAACTGGAGGGGATTTAAGAGATCAAGCCCAAGATTCAATTTATTTTTTGTCAAGAAGTCTTTGTACAAATGTCCAATTGATGGTGTTTTAGAAGCTCCCAATAGAATACAAAATCAAGATCTTAAAGACATCTAAGCAATGGTTAGAGAATTAAGTACTATTGATGAAATCTGAATCCTAGATAAACTACATAAAAACAAAAAGGTGTGTTATATTTCTGGATTGAAAGAAGGATGGTAGAACTGACTCATCCATTCAATAAGTATATATATACCGTATATATGTGGTATATATACATAACTATATATAAATATGCACCATATATATGTTTGCTATTCCACACATGGTACTAGGCTGCAGTGATTTGGAAGAAGCCAAGAGGTAGAAAAATATACCATTTTCTGGCATGAAAGAGAGATTTAAAACTCAGACAATCAAAAACAATTTTTAAATGAATATTTCTGGATTACTAACAAGACAAAAGTTATGTAAATGGAATCAAACAGATCAGTATGTTACTTGTATTGGTCACTGAAAAGCAGAACATCTTTATTTCCTGGAATGGGATTGGGATATTAGGACTGTCATTGCTATTCAGAATATTAATAGTGGAGATTCTTAAATACAGCAAGACGTCAGTGGGTTTTCTAATTATGGAGTTATTTAACATGGATGCCAGTAGCTTAGAATTTTCTTGAGCAAGTCCCTAGATATCAAAATAATCTGAAAAGTCAATTGTCTGTATCTTGTGACAATAAGCTGGGTACTGTCATACAGGCAAATGATTTGCACACTTGAGATACCATTTTGTTTTTTTGTTTTTGGTTTTTTTTTTTAAAGATTTATTTATTTATTTGATACAGAGAGAGAGATTACAAGTAGGTAGAGAGGCAGGCAGAGAGACAGGGGGAGGAGGAAGCAGGCTCCCCGCTGAGCAGAGATCCCGATGCGGGCCTCGATCCCAGGACGCTGAGATCATGACCTGAGCCGAAAGCAGAGGCTTTAACCCACTGAGCCACCCAGGCGCCCTTGAGATACCATTTTGAATAGGGTATTTAATGTTCCATACTTCAGTAATTCCCGATACTACATTTTTATAGCATATAGTGATTTTATTTTTTCTACCAATGTTATTTATGAACCAAAAACCTATCTTGGCAAGGCTAGTCATTTTAGAAACCTCACTGGAAATGGTTCAGTGTAAATTTTGTTTAGGCGAGGATTTGTAAAAGATGATAAATGCAATATGATATAATAACCTCATCCTTTCATCTATCATATTGTTAAATCAAATTGCGAGTGTTGCATTAATGTGATAAAATGCTTTCTGCTTATTTTTCCTTTTAGTCAGTTAAGAACTGAGATCAAATGAGAAAATTGGACCCGAGTAAACAAGATTGCAAAATGTTTAATCTATAGACCAATAAATTAAAAGCAAAAAGATTGATCATATATCTTTGAAGTCTCAAATTATTCAGAGAATCCTAATGCAACCTTGCTTGTAGGTCAACTGCAGGAGAATAATTGACTCTCGGGCCGAATTTAGTTGTGCTGAACTTTTCTGATAGTCTGGCTGTACTAAAAAGTTGGTTTAGGTTTGCATCCCTCACTCCCACATCTCTATCATTAAGAAGGGTTATTCTTACTTCCAGAACAACTATCTCCTACTATTGTGTGTGTTTGGTTATCATTACTTCAATAATCTGAGCCATTAGTTTGGGGAAATAGTGTTCAAATGTTGACAAGTATATGATAGAAATTCCTTTGGAAATTCTCACCCTTTGTGCTGACACCATTTTATCAAACATGTGTCCTCCTCAAAGGGAACAGATATGGCAGGTTTTATTTTATACTCTTGCATCATATTCTGATAAAATGTTATGATGCTTCACAGGAAGTGAGTTAAAACATAACCCACATATATAGATTCTACAAGGAGAAACGACAAGGAGAGAAATCTTCCAGTAATACAATGAATTCCTCTTAAAACAGTAATTACAGTCTTGCAATGCAGATATGAAAAGATGATAACCGACATTTTAAAAATATGGGTTTTAGTCAAATTAGTCTGTGCTCTGTTGTCTTCAACATATTAGCCATATAACCTTAGGCAAGTTATCAGATTGCCCTGAGGTGTTTGTAAAACTCAAATAGCAACCATTCCATAAAGTTTCTAAGAGGATTAACTGAGATGATTAATTATTATATATGAAATGCCTACCATAGAGCTTACCACAAAGGATGGAAGATGTGAATGCTAATTCTCTTTCTCTCTCCCTTTTCCTTTAAAAGGAATCGCAAGACTTCTCAAAACAAAAAATAAATTTCCCATTGTAAGGGAAGATTATGCAATATTCCAAACTGGAAAACAGCATCAAATTTATTGCTTCTCATGTTCACTGGCTTTTTTTTCTTTATTTCTTTTTGTCTGAGGTATATCCTGACAGTTGCAAACCATCTTGTGTATTCTTTTTTTTTTTTCAAATCACACAACTGTGAGATCAAAACTTGAGCCAAGATCAAGAGTCGTCCAACTCAACCCCCTGAGTCACCCAGGCATCTCTTCCTGTGTATTCTTTTATTAAACATAGTAAATTGCGGTAAATCAGAGTTGAGAAATAAGATCTCACATAGAAAACATTTTTCAAATTATGTAAAGATTAACAGTAAAAACATCTTTAATGCTGCTTTGGTAATAGTGTAGTGAAAGAACTAGCAGAAATCTAAAAAGTGAAAACGAAAATTTTACCACTTTCAATCTGTTTCTATAAAATCTGTCTCCTTATCTTGGGGAATATGCTCTCTGCTTTTATATACAATCTTCAGTGAATTAACTAATTACACAAAGAGTACTATGGTTATAGATCTTTATTATATGCACTTTAAGTTTTTCTGCCCTTCAGGTGTGATACATAAAGAGGAATGAAAAGAGCTATCTCAAATTGCAAAGTATGTACTCTATGTCAAGTAGGATACGATGGGTCTCCTGTGTGTTCTTTAATTTAATCCTCAGAAAACCTCCCATTTATCACTTTGACTGACTGAAGAGAAATTCCTGGCCTTGCCCGTATATATTAATCCTTTTATAAACCAGAAGACAAGTGAAATTAGCAAGGAGAATGGAGGGAGAAACTGAGGGAAAGAGATGGTCATAATTCTACCACATAATTCAATTCCTTTTATTCATATACTGAATTACTATCAAAGTTTAGCAAACACTGACCAAACATACACTATGTTCTATGCACTGACTAGGGGCTGGGGATTCATACACAGATGCATCCGAATTTTTATCATGGAGTTCTAGTGTCTACGTTAACAGATTCTAAGGTTTTTTAGAATCTCACTGAAACCAGTGAATCATCTCCTTATTAAAATGTTTTGGAATCTGTATTATCCTACCTTATGAGTCATTCCTTAAATAGTAAAATAATATTTTTAGTTCTAAGAGAGGTTTGAAAGTAATATACACATGAATGTGACCGGGTATATTAAATTGTTTTTTGTTTTGTTTTGTTTTGTTTTGGGATCAAACCATTTTATTGAGGGGCTTCAGGGAAGGGTTTGAAGAGGAGGAGGAGAATGAGGACAGGGAGATGTGATGTCTTTGGGCTGGCCAGAAACTTTCCAACATCACAGTCTCTGAAAGCACGTTAAATTGTTTAAAGTGTGAATGAGAAATATTCGAAGGTACTCAGATTTTTTTCATTTGAGTGAAAAATAATTTGATTTCTTTATGAAACCCTCAGTGGGAGCACAATTATAATCATTATCTCCCCTTTGCTGTTTACAATTTAGCTACTTTTTATTTTTTAGGGTTTTTTTAAAGATTTTATTTATTTATTTGACAGAGAGAGATTACAAGTAGGCAGAGAGACAGGCAGAGAGGAGGAAGCAGGCTCCCCGCTGAGCAGGGACCCCCCCCCCCGATGCAGGGCTCGATTCCAGGACCCTGGGTTCATGACCTGAACCTAAGGCAGGGACTTTAACCCGCTGAGCCACCCAGGCACCCCTTTAGCTACTTTTTAATATGATCGTGCATTTCATTGTTTGCTTGCTAGTTTATTTATAGTAAAACAAACCTTGGTTTTCTTGGAGCTTTTTCTCTGACATCTTCTTTTTTTCCTAAAAAAATAACTTTATAAATGTTTCATGTGTCCTCTCTTTGTCTGCTTACTCTTTCATTTTTCACCTCTCCTCTTTTCCTTTTATCTTTTCATACCAGCCCTAGATACTGGTTAGCTCTGAGTCCTTGAGGAAAGGTATAGAAACAAATGAATAAACTAAAAAGCTACAACAACATTTTTTTTGCCCATACTTGCTCTCGCTTTTTAAAGTAATTCCTAATGCTGATTTAGTAATTTATTCTTAAACACTACATAGAAGCATATATTTTAAAAACATTAAGAGTTTTCAAGCTTACTCACCATTTCGAGCATTCAGAAATAAGCACTTCTCTTTTTCTTTTTTCACTTAAATATTTCAGGTGCACAAAGGATTATAAATATGAATTGATCATTATCCTAGTTCAGGAACCATAGTCGTCATCTGTCCGTGCAGAATAATTCTTATTATTCTCGTTTGGGTATTTTCCCCCTTTCCTCCTTCCCTTATTCTCAACCTCAGTCCTTGTAGGTGCCACCTTAATGTATTTGGTGGTATATTTCTTCTCTGTTGAGGGATGATATAATGTATATCATTTAAAAAATGAAGTGATGAGGGTGCCTGTGTGGCTCAGTCAGTTAAGCATCTGCCTTCAGCTCAAGTCATGGTCCCAGGGTCCTCGGATCCAGCCCTGTGTCAGGCTCCCTGCTCAGATGTGAGTCTGCTTCTCCCTCTCCCTTTGCCCCTTCTGCCGCTCACTGTTTCTCTCTCAGTCTCAAATAAATAAATAATTCTTTAAAAAAATAAAAATAAATTGATGGTCACAAACTGAGAACTTACTGTGTACTAGGATCTAACCTGAGAAATTGTCATAGTTAAAACCTGTAACATCCCTAACAGGCAAGTATTATTTTTATTATTATTCTTAGAATCACCATTATTCTTTCCATTTTTCATTTTTGAGAATGAACACCAAGAGATTAAGACACCAGTATATTAAGAAGCATGACCAAGCTCAAAAGCTAATATATGGAAAATATAGTATATGAACCCAAGGACTTCGGTTAAGAGACTGTGTTTTTAACCAATTATGTTGTGTTATCCAGGGACTCTCTTCATATTTTACAATGTAATAGCCCCAGGAATGGAATTGTTGGGTAACTTATATATACACTTTCCTGAAGTATTGCCATATTGTTTCTAGGATGGCTGCACGAATTTATAGTCCCATTTATACTGCATGAGTCCTCACTACATCCATACCCAGAATTTAATATTTTTCTACATTGTATTTTGGCCAAACTGATGTATATAAAGTAGGTATCGATAGTTTGAATTTGCATTTATCTACTTTCTGGTATGTTTGACTATCTCTTCAAGATACACATTTGTCACTTTGGTTTCCCCTTCTGTGAATTTACTATTATTATCAAGTATGTAAGTATATATACATTTAGAGACATTATTGACAAATAGTAAGGTCTTGGCATCTGTTGTTATATTGTCATTGCTAATCTATCATAGCTTGTATTTGAATTCCCATATTTCCCAGAGGATTTGAGAGTTACCAATCCCCTTTAATTTTAGACATTCCAGATACATTATTCCATATCTTTAGTGTATCCATTTAAATTTTTCTATGATATATTTTTTCCTTTTTATATTTAAGTAAGCTTTCCTACCACCATTTCAATAATATTGTCTTATTTTGTTATCATTGTAAGTTTTCCTTTCACATTTTAATATTTTATCCTTTTGAAGTTAATTTTTATATATGGCCTGTGGTTGGATTTTTTTTACCATGTAATAAGAATATTTATTAAACAACTCATCCTTTTTATATATATAGATTGTATGTTTATAGGCCATCAATTATGTTACTCCATTCTATTTGACATTAAGTACAAAGTATGATGCTACATTAATTACTATGGCTTTAAATATGCTTTTGTATCTGGCAAGATTAATTTTCCCTGTTTTGGTCTTTTATTTCCTAACTCTTTACCTATATAAGATTTTGGTTTTTTAATTTTAATTAATAATATGTGTAACTCTTCCTAATGTTTTAGATTAGAATGTATTAAATTTATAAATACATTTAAGGAGAACTGAGATCTTTACAATATTGAATCATTTGATATGTGAATTTCATACGAATATATGAAAGAATTTCTCTGTATTTGTTGAGTATTTTTATGTTGTTTAATGGAGTTTTAAGCTTCCATGTAAGCAGTTCATATACTTTATTAGGCTAACACCCTAAAAAAGATTTGCTGTAGTTTCATTGGTATTGTAAATGGTACTTTTTATATTCTGGTTGCTAATTGCTCATATGAAGAATGATAATACAGTAAACAACCACTTTTATTGAGGTGACTGTCCTCCTTTAACACCTCCTATAACAAATAGGTGGATATCTTCAATTATCTATATAAATAAGCATATGAATTAATAAATGTTACTGTTTTATCTCTTAGTTCCCAAATTATATGATTTGTTTTCCTCTTGACTTATACACATTATCTAGAACCTCTAGTTCTATGTTAAACAGTAGTGATGATAGAGACAATCCTTATGCTGTTGTTGATCTTAAAAAGACTGTGTAAAAGCTTATCTATTAAGTGTGGTATTTGCTTAGCTTTTAACTAATAATCATCTTTATCAAGTTATAGAAATTTAATTCTAACCCAGTTTTCTAATTTTCTATTTAAATCATGAATATATTTCAACTTAACAGACTCCTTTCTTTTCTGCACAAATGATGATCATGTGATTTGTATCTTTTGACTCATAAACACAAATATTTATATGTATAAATAACCTAAAGTTGAGTTATCCTTGCATTTCTGGGTTAAAACATACATCACTGTAATGTAATTCTTAAAATTCATTGCTGTATTCCATGAGCTCCTCTTTCATTTAGAATTTCAACATCTCAGTTCATAAATGAAATTAGTGTATGATTTATTTCTCTCTTTACTTAGTTTTGGTGTCAATTTTATAATATTACCATGTAAGAAATGATTTTTTTTTTTGTTTTTTTTTTCTCTTTTAAACTTTTGGAACAATTTCAAGTATTATTTTAGAGTTTGTTGATATTTATCAGTAAAATCACCCATTCAATAGATATATCCACCCTTGTGCTTTAGGTTTGTTTTTTGCCTTAATTTTCTCTTTGCCTGAAGTAAAATATATACCAAATATATTCCATTTGATTAAGATATTTGTTTTTATTTTCAAATACTCTGTATTCTTTTTTAACCTAAATGTGTGTATTATAGACACTGTATTCATAAATCATGATCTGGTTTTTAAAGGTGATTGGAAAGTCTTTACTTCTAATTAGTGAATTTAGTCTATTAATATTAGTCATTTGAATTACTATTATATGTTGTTTCTGATACTCTATATTTTCTATAATTTACCATACTTTTTGTTTTCTTTTTACTATTTTACTTTTAATTAGATACCCTAAATGTCAAATCAATTTTTGCTGGTTTGAACTAAAATGTATGCCTATTTTTCCAATCACTGCCTAAATCTGATTAATAGTTATATATCCTGGTCCTCTCTCTGTTCACTGCTGAAGAGCATGGACTCCTGGGACTGCTTGGAATGAATCCTAACTTCTGTTTTCTCATTTTTAAACAAAGAATAATAATAAGAGAAACTATTTCATTGTATTTAGTGAAGATTAAGTAAATTAATAAAAGTAAAGCATTTCAAAAAGTGTCTCACATTCAATAAACCCACAAAAAGTGCATTATTATTATATCTCAAACAAAGTAAAATCTTCATATGTTCTTATCTCTCTGTTCAAACACTCTTCCCTAAAATTCTCCTTTGCCCATGAAATATACATATACCATGTTGGTGTATTGAGATCTTTGTTCTGGATTTTAGGGATGTACTTTAATGTTAGTCTTGCTCATTTGGACCATAGCAAAACTTACTGACACTTTTACTCACCTATTTCCCATATCTCGTTGCTGTCTTTTGGATTTATTCCCCTTGATGTTGGCAGTATCCTCTAAGAATCATATGAAATGAATCTCTCTCTGTATTTCTTCTAAGACTTTTATAGTTTTGCCTTGAATTTAGTTGTTTTTCAGCTAAAAATAACATTTCCAACTCAAAGTTCTTTTTCATCAACACTGGGAAACTATTACTGTCTTCTTGTGTACATTGCTTTGTCGTTATAGATGTTGGCTAATTCTTGTCATTTTTGAAATTATCTCCTTTTACTTGTCAAAAGAAATTATAATTAAAATTTGGTTAGATATTTCAAAATTTAACCATAACTATTTTCAAAAAAATTTCAAAATCCAACCCAAGGATAGATTTTTTTAAAAAAAATCTCTTTCATTATTTGATATCCATGAATGGTTTCCATCATGTTTATACATTTCTTCAATCCTAGAAAATTCTTATTCCTTAATTTTGTATTTCTTCACCTTTATTTATTTTCTTTTTAAAACTCAAAAGATGCAGTTAATTACATTTGTACCTCTCTCATCCATATATCTTAGTGGTTCCCTACTGGGTCATGTTGCCCTCTAGGGAACATTTGGAAATATCTGAAGATTTTTGGTTGCTGCATATTGGCATCATAGTGGGTAGATATCAGGGATGTTGCTAAGCATCCTGTCATCCACAAGAAAGTTCCTTACAAAAACAACAGAAATTATCTAGTTCAAGTATTGTGTTAATGTTGAGAAATCCTGATATATCTTCCCTCTTCATTAATTATTCCTACCTTTTGATTTCACACTGAGGTCCACAATCTGATTTTCCAATGTAATAGCTTGTTTTTATATTAAGTACATTCTACTACCCTATCCATCTCTTGAAATCTGTATTTTATCAATGGCATTTTTCATATCCAGTTTTTTATCTCACTGAAGGCATTCATTGTACCTTTAAAAATTGTCATAATTTGGGGCAAATAATAATAATTTTAAAAATTGTCATAATTTTGGTTCTCCTAGTGTCCATTTATCTTTCTTTTTTTATTTTTTATTTAACCAAAGTGCTCATACACCTCAGATACTTCATATTTCTTTCCTGTGATTCCATTGTTTATTCCCTTAAGAATATCGGATGCCTGGCCTACTAGTATGTGGGTGGGGAAGAGGGGAGAGCAGCAAAATCTAAGCCCCTCATTTTCCTTCTTCCAAGTGAGTGTGGGGATTTGGGGTTACTCTAGAATTCCTTTATTGACATAATCCTTCTTCATGCCTCACCCCTACTCCAAGACAAGTGTTTGTTACACTTTGGAAACACAGTATCTCCATGCCAGCATTCACCTGGTAGCCAGACAGTCCTTGCTGTAATTACTCACTAATAGAGTCAAGGAAGGAATATGGGAAGTACAAATAGAGAACATTACGGGTTGGATAGCCCATGATGGCCACAGGATGAGAAATGCTCCACAAAGAGAGGGAAGAAAAAGAATACTAGAAACTGGAAATTAGAAAGCTCTCCTCCACTTCAGGTCATACTTTCCACCTAGCACTGACCCTTTTCCATTTTGACTTGTCATTTGCCATACCTGGTACCCCAGATATAAGAGAATAATTTTTGTAAGCATGAAAAGAATGGGAGAATAGATGAGAACTCCTTTCAAAATGTTCAACCAAGAGATCTCCTGGCTTGAAATTTATAGTTGAGACAGCATTTAAATTTAACCCTCTGTACAACAGGCGGAGCTAATGGAAGGAAAAAAACATGCTCAGCAAGGTCACACCGTAATTTTTAAAAAGTTAACAGTTATTAAGCCTGTTAATTCTGACCTTAAAAATATGGGTCCATTTCACTCACACAATTCCATTCCCATTGACATTAGCCTAATATAAGCCACTATCATATTTTACCTGAAATGTGGGAAAGCCTCCTAACTCATCTCTTTTTTTTTTTCCCTTTGACCTTGCTGTCCTGTCTACTTTTCCACTTGTTTTCCACACAGCCAACAGTGAAAACTTCCTAACTGGCAAGTTTCCTCATATCACTTTCTTTGTAAAACTATTTAATAGCCCTTCCTTGTACTGAAGTACAAATTATTCCGGCATGAAATGGCACTTGTATAGTCGTTTAGTTTCCTGCCTCCCCTTCTTCCTCTCCTTGCCCTCTTTGCCTCTGCAAGTCTAGATTTATTAGGCGTCCTTCATTTGACATTCTCTCTCTTTCCTCCCTGAAGTTTCATATTTATATTCTCTTCCTTGAACACCTCACACCCCAATCACCTCCCTTAGTGATTTCTTACTCATCTTTCAAATCCTAGTTTGAATGCAAAAAGCACTCCATGATGAAACCAAGTATCTTTCCCGTTTATATTATTCCTCACAGTGTGGAGCTGCTTTCTATTTCCATTTATTTTTCTGTGTCCCCTTCTAGAATATAAGATTTGTGATGGTAAGGACTCAAACTTACTATATCCCAAACACCTAGCATAGTGGCCACAAGATGGCTAAGAATATGAATGAGTAGAAACAGGAAACAAACAAGAAAACTGAGTAGAAAAGGCTCCCACCCAATAAACATGCTGTGCTTGCCTATCTGTCTTTAGAAGAATGTGCTCAGTGAATAAGCAAGAAAAAAAATGATCCCAAGCAATTCTTGGTAAAAAACTAAGACATTAAATATTTACTTCATATCAATAGCGCATTATATTAGCTTTTCTACTCACAGCTTATTTCTTTTTTTGAATACAACACTTATATAGTTTTCTCAACTAGAGTTTGTCTTTTGAAGAGATGATGGTGTGGCTCATAAATGGTTGAGGATCTCTGGAGGCTACTCCTAAAGTAGTTTGCTTCCTAAGCCGCTGTCCCCAAACAGAGATAATTATTTATATGATTTATGTGCCTGCAAAGAACCTCTGCTCAGGATAACCTTTTCCAATTACTTTTATTATGTAACTGTCACAGTATCTTGAGATTTGGGATCTTTCTCTGCCTTCATGGATCCTCCTTTGGTTTATTTACAGGTCTGAGAATTGATTTATTTTTCATATGTAGGTCAAAGTGTTGCCTTTTTTCTTCTCTTAGGTCTGGGCAATCTTATAGGTAATCTAAGTGATTTGAGTTTTTAAAGTTTAGCTGCCCAGTATTTTCAGTTTCTTAAATACCTAGGCTGTTACATTCTTAAAATATACTTTAGGTATTCACCAAATTATCAATAGAAAAAAATCTCATTAAAATCTTTTAACCTCGGGGCACTTGAGTGGCTCAGTGGGTTAAAGCCTCTGCCTTTGGCTCAGGTCATGATCTCAGGGTCCTGGGATTGAGTCCCACATCGGGCTCTCTGCTCAGCGGGAGCCTGCTTCCTCCTCTCTCTCTGCCTGCCTCTCTGCCTACGTGTGATCTCTCTCTCTGTGTCAAATAAATAAATAAAATTAAAAAAATTTTTTTTAAATTTTTAAAAAATCTTTTAACCTCATGTTGAAAAAAATTATATAAAAATGACTAAAGATGTTGGTTATCTTTGGTCAAAAAATGGTGTTTAAGTAAAATATTGTATTTACATGTAATATTTAAACATTAATACAAAGTATTGCTATCTTGAGTGACAAGTATTTAAAGTAATAGAATTCATGCTCTTTGAAGGAAAAATTTTGCTTTTATAGCCATTTTCTAACAAATAAAAGAAAATGTCCCTACCAAATATTGTTTTCAATACACTGCATTTTGAAGGAATAGTTGGAACAATAGCAAGTCAGTTGCAGTTTAATTTAATGTATATTGTTACTCAATTTGAAGCCAAAAGAATAAAAAGACATTGCAAAATGCTATTAAAAATAACCTCTCTTTATGTCTTACATTATCCATGCTGATATCTCTTTAAACTTATTGTTAGTTTTTTCTCTTCTAATTCCAAATGAAGTTGTGTGAATGTATAGAGTATAACATTATTGATGACAACCACTTTTTAACAAGGCCATATATCATCAAACATTGTCCCATACTTTAACTAATATAACTGATTATCTTAAAGTTTTGAAATCATTTGAATTAAGTCAATAAAAGTAGATTAAAATAAAATATATAGGATTTGTATATAGTATGACATTCTGTCCTAATGAATCTTTGATCTTAATGTGAAGTATAACAAGGTGTTTCATTACATTCAAAAGCAAAAAAACAATGTTAAAAACCTACTGTAGGGCGCCTGGGTGGCTCAGTGGGTTAAAGCCTCTGCTTTCGGCTCAGGTCATGATCTCAGGGTCCTGGAATCGAGGCCCGCATCGGGGTCCCTGCTCAGCGGGCAGCCTGCTTCCTCCTCTCTCTCTGCCTGCCTCTCTGTCTACTTGTGATCTGATCTCTCTCTCTGTCAAACAAATAAATAAAATCTTTAAAAAAAAATAAAAAAATAAAAACCTGTACAACATCCTGCCTATAGCTAGTAATACTGTTTCACATACTTAAAAATTAGCTATCATGGTAGATCTTATCACAAATTATTGTTGTCATTATCATAAAGAAAGAGGAGGGGAAAAAACTTTTGGAGGTGATAGACATGTTTATGGCATACATTGTGGTATTTGTTTCACAAAAGCCATTTATCCCCAAACTCATCAAATTGTATGCATTAAATATGCATAGTTTTTGTATGTAAGTCAACTCAATAAACTGGTTTTAAGAAAATGTTAGGTGATCACTATCTACAGTTAGATACTATTATAGAAAATGATTTGCTATTCTAAATTTTTATATCTTAAGGTAACTATTCGACAACAGGTTATACATATTTCATTTTTTCTTAGGTTTTTAAATTTAGATAAATTGTCCCTTTTTTCTCTGATGCGTTATGGACTTATATGACAAAAATTACCATTGATTGAGAACCATGGATAGTCCAGATGTTTTTTTCAACATGATTTCTAAATCTTACATTTTCCTTCCGATAATAGTTGCACATAGTTCTACAGAGAAAGGGACTGAAGTTTTGGTGAGGTTAGGGGACCATATCAGTTTAACATAGCTAATAAGTAGAAGTGGTGAGGCATGGACATTTTGATAATTGTTGAAATGATCTAGCTCCCTCCATCAGTTGGTTATTAAGTCTCTTATACTGAGAGACAAAAGTCAAGGATTTATTGTCAGAAAAAGAAAAGTTATCCCTTACCACTAACATAAAGAAATCTAATCCTTACCACTGACTGGTTGTTTTAAGAAACATATTCAGTAATAATAAAAATAAGTAATCTCAAGTTTTCCTGAGTAGTTAGTTACAAGCATTCATTTTTGCTGATCTAAATATTTTACTGATGATCACTAAGCATTCCTATAATTTAGGAAAGCTATTATACTCTTTAATTCCTGAAACAAAAGAAAGAGTAAAATAAGTTTAAAATGAAGGTTTAGAAGTAAATACACTATTGCATTACTTATTTTATTGTTGCCTTTTGATAATTATGTCTCATCTGTGACTTCTCTCTCAACATTATTTAAAATTATCATGGGTATCTGTGTGTATGTGCATTTGTTATTAGTTGCTAACACTTCATTTTGGAAATAAGTATAGTTAAAAATAGTAAAAGATGGGTGCCTGGGTGGCTCAGTGGGTTAAAGCCGCTGCCTTCGGCTCAGGTCATGATCCCAGGGTCCTGGGATCGAGGCCCGCATCGGGCTCTCTGCTCAGCAGGGAGCCTGCTTCCTCCTCTCTCCTCTCTCTGCCTGCCTCTCTGCCTACTTGTAATCTCTCTCTCTGTGTCAAATGAATAAATAAAATCTTTAAAAAAAAAATAGTAAAAGAATTCACCTAATTCTTTAAATTCCATGTCTTTGAAAAGAAAGCTAAAAGGCAAAAATTATCTTTTGCTGATGTATTAAAACCAAAAGTTCATAACTTTTTGTAAGTCAAAATTTTTACTTCACCTCTGACACATTAGGAAAACTAAATTTAGTAAATGATGCCAAACAAAAGCAAATTACTGCTAAGGCATATAGTTCTAAATAGAGTATTTAATTTTGTATGCATACACATATGGCTGGCAGTTATTTTTGTTACTATTTGGAAAGAATTTCCCCAAAATTGAGTACAGTAAGTGCTATCAAAATTATTATAAGTACCAAGCTGAACATTGACAATCTTAAATTTAACAGTCATGGTTTAACTGCTCATGTGAGACCACAAAGTTCAGGACATGTCATTATTTGTAATGACCTTGAAACTCACCTTTCAATCTAGTGCTCTGTGAGAGTGTTAGGCACTAGTCAGGCATTTACCTAATGGATGAGGAGAGAAAGCTATATGGTACAAGTGGTCTGTGAGTATTGTTTCCAGTGTATACTTAGGTGTGAGATATCCTCTGAAATACTAAAATCTTTTTTGTGTGTGAAAAAAACAACATGGGGAAAAAAGTTAAGGTCATTTTTTTAATTGGGAATGTTAAGATAATGGAAAACATTTTTACAGAAATGACAGTATTTGTAAACTTAGGAACGTGTGGGTGCACCTGGGTGGCCCAGTCTGTTGTGTCTGACTCTTGAACTCAGCTCAGGTCAAGGTCATGAGCATGAAAAAAAAAATGTGTGGAAATTTGGAGATGTTATTCTTTTGGAAAATGAATGACTAGTTTTGATAAGATCATAAAAGTATATGATAACTTGTATGAGATGTCTGACCCTACATCTTACTAACTATGAGCAAGATTAGGGAAGTCATTTAAACTGTCCTTAACTCAGTTCCTTGTTCTTTAGTTGAAAAAAAAATCTTGGGCGCCTGGGTGGCTCAGTGGGTTAAAGCCTCTGCCTTCGGCTCAGGTCATGATCTCAGCGTCCTGGGATCGAGGCCCGCATCGGGCTCTCTGCTCAGCAGGGAGCCTGCTTCCTCCCCTCTCTGCCTGCCTCTCTGCCTACTTGTAATCTCTCTCTCTCTGTGTCAAATAAATAAATAAAATCTTTAAAAAAAAAAAAGAAAAAGAAAAAAATCTTTCCTGCTTTACAAGTGTTTTGAACTTTAATTTTTTGTAATATTTTAATTTTTTTCTAATTTCTTTTCTAAGAATCTCAAAGGTCCTATTCCTAACAAGATAAAAAAAAAGAGAGAGAGAGAATATGCTAAAGAGCAAGATCCCACATGATGCATTAAATTCCCCCAACACAAATGGATCTAATCATTATAAAATGTTAATATAAAACTGCCATCTGGAATCATGCTCATCATATAATATTCCAAACATAGATGGGAAAATGGCCATACTCCATTCTGTAATGTAAATTATTTGTCAGGTAATAAATATTTATCAATGACTGGCTTCACATTTACAAGGGAAAAAGGAGACTAGCAGTATTTATGTGACAGTGGAAACTTGACCCTTCCCCCCTTGGTTTCATTTAAATAACATTTTTGCTTATAAATATGCACCAATATCTTCTCCCTAAGATATAACAGGTCCTTGCCAGCTGATAAGGTTTGTCTTTGATCTTATATAGATTTTAATTTATTTCTTTTCACCTATTTACTAGAACTCAACATTAAATGTTGATTGACCCAGCTTTCAGCACCGGCCTATCGCTGGAGTTAATCATGAAGTGGTAGAATACAGTTGCATTTCCATAATATATACTTTCTTAGAAAAGGCCCTAACATCTGCCACACCTTTTTTTAATGCCTGTCCCCCAACTCAGTTCAACATTAAATGAGGCTACAGGAGAGAGTCAGCTATGAATAAGTTAACCAGTCCCATCAAAAGTGACCAGAATTATTGAGGGTCAGGGCGGGGGGTCGTGGGGGGTAGGGAGGGAAAAATAATGAAACAAGATGGGATGGGGAAGGAGACAAACCATAAGAGACTCCTCATCTCACAAAACAAACTGAGGGTTACTGGGGGGGTGGGAGGGTAGGGATAGGGTGGATGGGTTATGGACATTGGGGAGGGTTTGTGCTATAGTGAGTGCTATGAAAGGTGTAAGCCTGATGATTCACAGACCTGTACCCCTGGGGCAAATAATAAATTTCAAAAAATTAAAAAAAAAAGGTGACTAGAATTAGAATTGCAATTCCCACAAAGTCATGATTTGTTGACTCAGAATTATGGATGGTGTTACAAGTGATTCAAATAACAAAGTCACTTTCAAATAATCCAATTGGTAAGATTTCAACTGCTCATTTATACATTTATAAATTTATATTAATAACATAATAATGATATTTTAACTTTAATAGTCTTTAAGAAGACTGAAACATTATCTTTTTCTTAGAGCATCTCTGTGAACTAGGTGGTAATATAAAGAGATTTTGACTTACCCTTGAAGTTAGATTTTAAGTATTGAAACAGTACCAATATCAATGATAATTTATACCACTACTCATAAAAAAAATCTGCCAGTAGAACCCAGTAATTTTTTCATTACTTCCAACTTTATAGACTTTGACTCCTTATCAGGAACACTGTATGGGTATTTGGTGTCCAAGATAAAAATATTCTTTATCACTCCATTATTGAAATAATGTACCAACCAATCTTTGGAACTTGAAATAAATTCATGTAAGGCTAAAGTGATATTATTTGTCCCTTGAAATATTGTCCAAGAAAAATATATGTCTTCTTATACCTAAATAAATTTCTCCCCCTGCCCTTTCCATTACCTGGTGTTCCTGGGTTGGAAAAATATCTTGATGGTTAAATTGCATGTTTAAGAAACAGGGCAGTACATTTCTTAGATATTGGTGGGTTTTTTTTAGATTTTATTTTTTTATTTGACACAGAGAGGGAGATTACAAGTAGGCAGAGAGGCAGGCAGAGAGAGAGGAGAGAGGAGGAAGCAGGCTCCCTGCTGAGTAGAGAGCCTGATGCAGGCCTCCATCCCAGGACCCCGAGATCATGACCTGAGCCAAAGGCAGAGGCTTTAACCCACTGAGCCACCTAGGCGCCCCATTTCTTAGATATTGTTAAAACTCCCTATAGACTTACTCATTTCTATAATGAAAGGCTTTATATATACATCGTTGTTCCTTGCGACATTTGACCTTGTATTTATTCAACAAATATTTATAAATTGCTTACTAAGTAGTAGGCACTAAGATGTATTGGTACTAGAGTGAAATTTAGAAATTGAACTTGACGATAATTGTACAAGGTGTGGGAAATTATTCTTGAATTAGTGTCCCATCTTAGTACTTCTGAAGTTTTGAGTAGAAACATGAGTTTCTACTCATGTGATAAAATACTATTGATAAAAGAAAAGACACTTAGCAATAACAAGGGGGTTAAAGTAGTAGTGTTTGTATTTGAAATAATAAATGTGTGACTCTAGCTATGCTGCTAAAAAATCATGATATCCACAATTTCGAAAACCTGATTTTAATTCTCTCAGAAAATAATTTAGTTGTAGGTGAGAGTCTTTCAAAAGATCTAAATAGTTTTCACAATAAAATATGCCCACTACAAGGCATCTCACCACTTGCTTTCAATGACCACTTTAACAAAAGAAAGTTGTGCCAAAGAAGCGAATTTTACATATATTTTCTCAGTGATCCTTGCAATAGCAGCTGAGGATCCATTTCAGGGAGCCATCACTGCCACTGCAGCGAGGACTTGTGACCACTTCTTCCTGCTTAAGATAAATGCATCAGTACATTTGATGCTTCAAGTTTTCTGTATCACTCTTCGGAATTCTCAGGACATGAACATTTCATCAGAGGTCTAGGTCACATTGGAATGTCAAGTTTGAAAATTATCTTCCTTGCATTTTGTGATATAAGAGTATCATACTGATAACATTTTCTCTGATCCTTTGACATATTCTTTCTTAATTTGACTGTTTTTATGACAGCTGCTCTGATTTTTGTCAGCTCTATCCACTATGTGGATATACTTGGAACCATTTTCCATTGTATATCTTGAGTATGGGTCATATTTTCTTATTTTCTTTGCAGGTCTACTAATTTGGGGTTGAAAGTTGGGCATTGTAAATAATACATTTTGGAGGCTTCTAGTCTGAATCCTCTCTATGGCACCTTTTCCTGGCAAGGCTGTGAAGTTTTGCTGTTATCTCCTGCAGCTATAGTCATGGAGGTTGGACAGTACCCCAGGCCAGAAAGCCACAATACAGATGAGAATTTCTTCTGGATTCTCTCTGCTTATTACATTTTAAAGAAACTTTAAGTAGTTGAGTTTATTTCACATTTTTTTATCCTGTTCATAATTGTAATGTGTGGGAGGCATAGCCACCTCACTCATCTGCCATTATAATAAATGTTCCTGCTCTTTCATATGTATTCATAGGTTTTTCTCTATTAGGATTCAGACATGAATGCATTGATGGCAGTGGGAATATGGGGGTCAACTACTAGTAACTGCTATTTTATAATCTTCCCTCCATTTGGAAAGCTATCTGTATATTTGAACCAGGCCTGTTCCCCGCTATTTTCTTTTCTTTTCTTTTCTTTTCTTTTTTTCTTTTCTTTTCATAAGTTGGCTCCTAGAAGTCACCATCGTTCTGCAAAAACTTCTAACAGGTTGTTTGCTTCTTCCAGTCTATTAAAAATAGCAAAATTTAGAGGGAAATAAGCCACGAATTAAAATGTAATTACTCAACTCTGCTTTCATATCTACTTTCCCTTAAGTCTACATAAGGGAAGCTTTTTTAGATTTAATTGCTAGGCCCATAGGAGATATATATGTATTTTTTTTCTTTTTTCTGAAAGAGAGCTGAATATTCCAGTTTGTTTTACTTTTGTGTGATACACATAGAAAAAGTAAGTTTTAAACTTATGTAGTTAGTCATTGAATTAGTGAGTGACAGATCTTTTCTTTTAATAAATACCCTTTTGGCTAAAAACTTTATGTTAGAAAATGAAAGATTAAAACATTTTTCTTTCTTTCTTTTTTAAATATGGGAAGATACACTGCTGCTTTGGTATTTCCAGAGAAAGAGAAACACAAAAGATGCTGTTCTTGTGATTTTTCTGTTAGATCTCTATAGAGATTTTAAAAGGCAAATGTTAGGAATAAGAGCCCATGCAGAGGCAAGGTATCATAAAGGACATGGCTGACTCCAGGCATAGAGCAGCTATGAAAACATCGTTTTTGCTGTAGATAATAGTGTAGATCATTACACAGACATTTTAAACAGTACTACCTATTATAATGAACATTGGATTATCTAAAAACAACAAATCATTAATAAATCTTTTAATTGTCATGATCTAATAAGTCAACTTCATGATTCAGTAAATAGTTCAATGTAGGTTAAATGATTGAATACAAATATAACTATAAAATACAAATTTTATATTATTATGTAAGACTTTATATTTAACAGATACAATGTTTATTTTCATATATTTTATAAAAATATTTTTTAAAATAACCATCTCATGTAAACATAAATATTTCTTAAACTTCAAAATATTCCACAAATTTTTAAAAATACGGTATTGAGGAAAGAAATGGAATTTTCTCCATTACCTCCCCATCATCACTTCTCGGGAAAATGAGTTCACTTTCACTAGAGAAAGTGAGGTGCCATAGGGTCTGCTCATCATGTTCAGACTTGTGCTCCTCACAATGTACCTTCTGCAGGCTCCTTGCATGGTCATAACCCCATACACATTTTGGTCTCTGCATCATTTACATAGCAGCATTTCCTAAAGCTACATTGGAAGAAGGTGAATTTGGACTTTATCTTTCCCTGAAACAAAAGCAATAGCCTCAGAGGTTCTGGAGATAGGCTGAGGAGGACTAAACAGAACATTCATGAATCAATCTTTTAGAAACTCAGTACATCCACTTTTAACTATAGGATAAGCCTTGATATATGCTTACTACTTTCCTAAAAAATACAATTCACAAAGGAGATCCCATTCCCTGGTAGCTAAACAGATAACAGAAAATCTTTACCAGATCCCACCTTGTAGACAAAATCTCCAGTAATATGTTTCTAACATTGTTATATATCTTTGAATATGTTTTTCTATATCCTTGAATATCCTTTTCCTTCACACATGGATACACAGGCAACCTGTGAATCCAGTTCAGGTAAAAGATTTGTTACTTTTGGCATGTCAGCAGATACTACTCGTTTTTTCAAGTCTTTTATTTTTATAGTTCCTTTGATCATTAGTAACAATAATTTGTAATTAATATTTGACCCATCATGTAAAGAAATAAAATGTAATTGCCATGAAATATTCAAAATTTTCAGATTCTACTTTTTAATCAAAGGTGATAACTCTGTCAACACAGTGTGTGCAGCACTGTTATATAATAGCCTAGGTATCCATCGGTTACTTTCTCTATAAAGGAAATGTACATAGATTCATGCTGTTTTATAATTGAGGATTACCTGTGATATGTAATAAACCCATGGATTTTTTACACTAAATCAAAGTATCATTGAGTCCTCAAGAAGAATCAATGGAAGGGAATGTACACTTTACCATTATAATATGTTTCTTTCTTTTTAAGTCATAGCTTGTTTATGCAAGGATGCAGGGGCCCCAAAATCTTCAGCTCCAAATGTAACCTTATATTGCCTTGAAACTCAAAAATAGATGAAGTTTAATTCTATTATTAGTATGGAGTAATCTCCAAAGAACTGTCCCTGAGATTCAAATTCACATCAGCCTCCATCCTACTCCACCACTAGCCATATGTTTATTATGAAAAAATGAATAATTTTATGAGAAGAAGCATCTGTAAAACACAAGCATGTAAATACTATACTTCAGACTTACAAGACTGGTGGACTTTAATGCTTAATAAAAATTCTGAGAGTGAGTAATTTGTTTTAACCACTAATTCCATTTATATATCAAATGTTTTCAAGTAAAGGGGCTACAACAATAGCCTTGTAGATTTTATGTGTATTTGGCAGGTACAAAGCACAACTGATTATTTTATACCTTCAAGGTGCGAAAGAAATCAGCATTAATTGGTGAAAATAAAACCACAGAAAAACTATTTCAGAAACAGGTAATATATGGACAAAGAATCTGATAGAGTGGAAATGTGTGATGACTTACAGTCTCTTGTCTTATTTCAGTGAAACATATTAGTATATTGAGTTCCTTGAAAATGTGTTATTTTTATCTTTTTCCAAGTGCTAGGGAAGAAGAACAGTTTTGTTTACTCCCAGGTGGCTAAAATTTGATTTGAACTCACAGCAGAGTTTACGCTGATAAATAGCTTTCCATTGAACATGAATAAATTGAGAAATACAGATTAGTCAGCCACTTTTTCTTCATAATTTAAATTCCAGAGAAGAAGCATTTAGCAAAAATAGAACACAAAGGGTTGTGCAATTGATGAATTGCACCTGATGACTAGATGAATTAATAAAACTATTAATGAACTAGGCACCAAGAACTAGGCATGAACTAGGCATCAGAACATCTACAAAAATGATTGTTTTTAATAAACAGAAAAGAAGCATTGGCATTAAAAAAGAGCAAGTGTTTTTTTCTGTTAAAATGCAGAATGATATGGTGTTAATGACAGATGCAAGCTTTACAAACACATATTTTCTCAGTGTTATTTATTTGTTTGATTTTTACCTTTGAAGTGGCTTAACTACCAAATATCTTTAATAATTAAGATGAAAAAACTCAGACATTCTTTCTCACAGTGTAAATATAAGTATGTTTAAATGTCCTCTACATTTTATAGAACTCATCTTTTAAAAAAAATTCAGATTTCTACAAATTTATAAGCATGATGTTATATTAAATAAGGGTACTTATTTAGGATGTTTTAATTTTATTTTAGAGAAAATACTTCTGTAAGTGTTTCAAACCCTACAGAAAAACTGTGTCTGTAACAAACATCTAAGTTTATCTTCTATTTCTTTAATACATTTAACTATTCTAAGCCTTTATTACTATGACACTAAATTTGAACATGATATATTGTTAATTTGAAAGCACTAATTCTTAAAAAATTAATATTTTATAACTTGGCAAATAAATAAGACATTTTATATGCCACGCTTTTATATGTAAGAGTAGAAGATGGATATAAAACAAAATCACANAACTTGGCAAATAAATAAGACATTTTATATGCCACGCTTTTATATGTAAGAGTAGAAGATGGGTATAAAACAAAATCACGGGCGCCTGAGTGGCTCAGTGGGTTAATGCCTCTGCTTTCGGCTCAGGTCATGATCTCAGGGTCCTGGGATCGAGGCCCGCATCGGGCTCCCTGCTCAGCGGGGAGCCTGCTTCCCCTCCCCCTCTCTCTCTGCCTGCCTCTCTGCCTCCTTGTGATCTCTCTCCCTCTGTGAAATAAATAAATAAAATCTTTAAAAAAAAAAAATAAAAAATAAAACAAAATCACCTACTTACTTTCCACACAGAGCAACGTATTTTTCTATATTTGACAGTTTGTTAATTATTTTCCCAGTTTTTGATTCTGTTTTAACATAGAAATCTTACAAGATATTACATTTTAGTGATTTTTTAATTGTGGTTTAATTACTAATATGTGTGACATCAAGCCCTCACGAAGGACAATAACTGAAAAATCTTGAAATCACTCTTGGCAAATAAAATAGAATCTTTAAGTGTGAAGGGACTAACTCAATGATACTTTCAAGCAAATGCAAGACATAATAGCCTAATCGCAGAATGATAATCTTTTGAACAATGTAAATAAAGCCTCCATAGGTCAGGACTCTGAGCTCTTCCATTGAGATTCTTGAACTGACTTTCCATATCTGTAGGTACCACTCTCCAAGAACTCCTTCTAGATCTTTGGTCTTAGGTATGGCTTCTACCAGCACATGTAATTCAAACCTTCAAAAATGATGGGATTTTGTCCCTTATTTTCTTATCCCTAGTCAGTTGGGGCCAGTTCAAGTTAAACTGTAGATTCAATAGTCCACATTCATAACTCAGATATATATTATTAAGTATTCTTTCTTATCCTACGTAATTTCCATGGATTCAATGGAAGGACATTGAATATGATTAATTGAAGCCATTCTACTTAAGTATTGAAGGCATTTAACTTAAGTATTAAAATAGATTTGTAGATTTTGTAGGAATGAAAATGGAAAGAGGTGACTATAACTATTTTATGATCTGTAGTTTACATAATCCCTTAAGACTCATAAGTAATACATTCATTTAAATTTTCTTTATTGAAGTATAATTAACATACAGTGTTAGATTTGTTTCTGGTGTATATTAAAATGATCCAACAATTCTATAGATTTCTCAGTGCTCATCAAGATAAGTGAACTCTGAATCCCCGTTACCTATTTTACCCATTCCCCCATTTCACCTCTGGTAAATAAATACCAGTTTGTTCTCAGCTTTTAAGAGTCTATATTTTCGTTGTCTCTTTCTTCTTTTCTTTTTGTCTGTTTGTTTGTTTCTTGAATTCCACATGAGTGTTGAAAACATTTGGTATTTCTCTTTCCCTGACTGACTTCACTAAGCATTGTACCCAATACATCCATCTATATTGTTGCAAATGGTGTGATTTCATACTTTTTTTTTAAGACTGAGTAGTAGTCTATTGTATGTGTGTATATATGTGTGTGTATGTGTGGGTGTGTTTCTCACGTCTTCTTTGTCCATTAGCCTATGGATAAACACTTGGATTGTTGCCTTATCCTGGCTATTGTAAATAATGATGAAATAAATCTAGGGGTGTATTTATATATTTTTTCCAATTTGGGTTTTTTGTTTTATTTAATTAATACCCCCAGTAGTGGAATTACTGGATATCTATTTTATTCATTTATTAGATTTAATATTTTTGGTAGAATATTTAAGGAATTTCATTTATAATATTATGTCATCTGCAAGTAGTGACATTTTTATTTCTTCCATACCGATTTGGATGCCTTTTGTTTCTTTATCCTGTCTGATTGCTGTGGGTAGGACTTCCAGCACTATGTTGAATAAAAGTGGTAAGAATGAGTATCCTTGTCTTATTCCTGATCTTAAAGGAAAAACTTGGTTTTTCCTCATTGAATATAATGTTGGCTGTAGGTTTTTCATATATGGCATTTGTTATGTTGAGCTATGTTCCCTCTAAACCTACTTTGTTGAAGGCTTTTATCATAGATGGATGTTGTACATTGTCAAATGCTTTTCTGCATCTATTGAGATGATTATATGGTTTTTATCCTTTCATTAATGTGAGGCATCATATTGAATTGTTACTATTGAACTCCCCTTGCTTCTCTGGAATAAGTCCCACTTGATTGTGGTAAAGATTTTTTTAAAGATTTTATTTATTTATCCACTTGAAAGAGAGAGAGAGAAAATGCATGAGTGGGGGAGGGCAGAGGGAGAGAGACAAGTAGACTATGCACTGAGTACACCGAGCCCTGCCATGGGGATCAAAATGGGGTTCAATCCCATGACCCCAAGATCATAACCCACCCAAAATCAAGAGTTAGATGCTTAACCAACTGAGCCACCCAAGTGCTCCATGAATAATCTTTTTAAATTTACTGTTGGATTTGACTTGCTAATATTTTGTCGAGGACTTTTATGTCTACGTTCATCAGAGATATTGGCCTGTAGTTTTGTTATTAATCTGGTTTTGACATGAGGGTAATGTTGACCTCATAGAATGAATTTGGAAGGTTTCCTTCCTTTTGTATTTTTGGAATAGTTTGAGAAGAATAGTTATTAATGATTCTTTAAATTTTTGGTACAAAATATAGATACAAGTTTGGTACAATTCACCTGTAAAGCCGTCTGGTCCTGGACTTTTGCTCATTGGAAGCTTTTTGATTGGTGGCTTGATTTCACTGATAATCCAGTCATTTTTATTCGCTGAAATCCAAATATCTGTTTATGATTACTTTTAAACTCTATTTCCCACCTAAAAGGAGGATGACACCACTGTTCATCCTGTGCTTCAGTCCAAGCCAACTTTTTGAATTCTGAATTGATGGGTATCTGCTAAAAATGATTCATTGTCACATATGACAATTTGATATATATTTACTTCGGGTAAATATTATTCAAAGAATCTACAAGAAAGGATGAAATTTTTTAAAAAAAAGTCCTATCCAGTTACAAGAATGATAATACTCTCAATAACCCATTAAAGAAGAATGTCAGTAGATTTTCTCTATCATAAGATTGAGCATGCTAATGACTTGGATATTTTGACATAGCTCCCATTCAATTAGCAATCTCAGGACATACTTAGTTTTAGATGTACTTTTGAAGAGGAATACCTTGAAGAATATTCTTAAGAATATATTGTGTTTTGAGACGTTGACCTTGATCAGCTCAAGTAGAAATTGTTCTAACATGTCTATCATGTACTAAGTTGAGTTTCAGTCTGTCTTTAGCTCTGCAGATGAAAAATAGTCTATATACCTTGAATTTGGAAATGGAAAACGAAGTAAAAAATATGTTTCAGTGTATAAAAATAACAACAACTTTAAAGAAATTGCAGTTGATTGAGCCATATTTATTCTAGTCAGCTTAGAAACTCACTTTATTAAAGTGAATATATTAACAGAGGAATACATTTAAATTCAAATATGTTTAAATTCTATCATAGTTAAAGGATGTTTCTCACTTATATTTATCTCAAAAAATGGCATAATATTTTCTAAGTAATATGTCATACATGTTGGGATATTGTATTTAAAATCAAGTCTAAATGAAGAGTGGATTTAGAGTCTCAGAAGAGGATAACAACAGTAAAAATTTTCCTGGGTTAGAAATTTGCATAATTGATAGGTAAATTATAGACAAATGACATTTAAATCATTTGTAATTAGAAAAGTCAGGATTTAAAATTCAATATAATATAAATGAATTTTTAAAAACATAAAAATAATCAAAAATAAAAAAAATAATCAAAAATATATTTTTATTTCATGGGGCACCTAGGTGAGTCCGTCGATTAAGCATCTGCCTGTGCCTCCCAGGGTCCTATGATTCGGCCCTGCATTGGGCTCCCTGCTCAGTGGGGAGTCTGCTCATCCTTTTCCCTTGGCCCTCCCCCCATTCATGTTCACTCTCTCTTTCTCTCAAATAAATAAATAAAATGTTCAAAACATTTTATTTTTTTATTCCTTGATATTCGCTCTCTTTCCTTCTCTTTCTGTGTCTGTCCAGATAGATAAATATTGATATATATTTGCATTGTATAATCACTTTGGTGTCAATCTGGTCAAAAACCTTTGGCAATAAATCTTACTTATAATTTTTTTCCTTAAAATAATGGCTAATTAAGAAAAGAAAAATACAAAAATAACAAAATTAAAAAAACAATTTATGATATGTATATATATGGCATACCTTAATAAAGTAACATATGTAGTATTGAAGGGAAATTAAGGCCATAGGTTTCAGGGCCAAACTACTTGGTTTCAATAACCACAATTTCACTTACTGAATATGTGACTTTGAACAAATTTTGCCCATCTATGTAGCTTCAATAGGGAGATCAAGTATATGATTATTATTATTATAATGTTCTCTTCAAATGTTCTTTTTGGTATTCAGTTAGATAATATGTGTATTTGGTCTGATACAAAGGAAGTGATCAACAAATGTTGCTGATTCATGAATGGTTTTTAATTCATGAATATATATTAGGTAATTGAGAAAACAATTTTATCTGAACCTCAATAACTTTATTTTAAATTGAGACAAATACTTATTTCAGGAGTATTATAAAAAATAAAAATGACAGTAAATTAGCTGATTATATTACATATTCAAATAATTTGGCCTTTTTTCCTTCTCCTCCTTCTTCATTATTATTATAAATATAAAAGATAGAAACTCTCCAGTTTCTGGAAGTGCTTTAGTAGGGAAAGAGCTATCTCTGGAAGTCAAAAATAAAGGAGCAAGACTGAACAGGAGGTGAGAAGCTTTGTGTGGAATGATATTTTCGTAAAAATGGTTGGAGAAAAGTTCAAAGGACAATGCATATAAGAGTGACACATGGATAAAAAAGGATTCAAAGTAAACCCTACTTTGGGTTTTCATCACACAGAGAAAATGAGCTCAAGTGAGCGAACATTGGAATTTGAAGTGGAAATGCTACTTCTTAGAATATAAGCCGTAATGGATCTAATAACCTAGCAGTGGAATGGTCTCCTTAGTTATATCAATCAGCATAAAAATTAGAGATTTATGAAGCTCAAGGACTGCCAAAGCTTTCACAAATTTTGGAGTTGCAAGAAAGCAGATTAAGAAGTAGTGAAATAGAACATTTTTTCCAATGAGTTACCCCTTGATTGGTAAACCAAGAGAAATTAGTAGTTTGATTCATGCTTATTTGCTTAAGTAGATAGGTAATGGTGAATGCTTATTATATAATTTATGCAAGTTTTAAAAAAATCAAGTACTTATAAATATGGAATTTATATTAAGTATTTAGGTTTTATTTTGGATTACTGTAAAATTTTGTTTAATACAGTTATTCAGTAATATCAAAATCATTTCACTGCCCAGGTTTGGGCCTTGAATTATGATGTGTTGAATTGGGACTTTAAAAATTTTATTTTTAGAATAGGACACACATTATTTTACATGTATTATATAATAATCTCATGAAAACAGAGAGATAAAGCATATAAAAATGGACTGTCATTCCAGGTTTTATTTGTGGGCAAGGAGAGCCTATGAATTTAGATTTGCCTTTACAAAATATATGTATATATGCCTTTACTAAATAACTCTGTTTTCATTTTTTTTATTATTTTTTTTTAAATAACTCTGTTTTTAAAAGGAAATAAAATGTGTCCAGCCATTAAGGCAGTTGCAATTGCAGAAGTTCAGTGTCATTCCCCAACTTTTTAGGAAAAGCTACGCAATTGATGCTGATAACCCTTGCCTTCTTCCTCCTTTCTATCTTTATTCATGAAGGTGTTAATGACAGATCTCACCTAACTCCCGTTCTGGGTGATTCTAAATTCTCGTTTAAACTGACTGTTGTCAGTAAGTCAACTATATGTACACTTGTCTTTTTCCCTCCCTGCATTTTTCTATTCTTAGGCCATACATTATGACTTTTTTGTTGTATCAAGAGTATCTATCAAATCTTTTGACTTATAGGAGGTACTGAATAACTGCTTTTAGAAAGATTTGGTGGATGAAGAGTGAATGGATGAATAAAAATCAAAGCAAGAAGACAGCAATAAAATGCACAATTTTTTAGATAGAATGACCAGGAAAAGTTAATGAAAAAAACAATACATTTAAAGATAAATTAATAAGAAATATAAAATGTAATTATTACTATTACCAGGAATAAAGGGCATCACTACAGACCCTACAAACATTAAGTGTATATTAAGTAATATTACGAGTACTTTAAGCCAGAAAATTCCCTGACTTATTTGAATTGTGTATATTTTTTGGAAGGTAAAAGCTACATAAAGCTCACTTAAGAATAAATTGATAACCTGAGTAGTCCAGAGTTACTAAAGAAAACTTTGGGTACAAATGGCTTCACTGAATATTTCACCCAAACATTTAAGAAAAGAAATAATACCAATTCCTCACTAACTCTTCCGACTCATGCTATGATATGAACTTTACCCTTAAAGCAGAACCAGAGAAAAAAATTTCAAGAAAAATCATTGCCCAATATGCCTAATCAGCATAAATGCAAAATAACAACAACAACAACAACAACAACAGATTTTTAACATAGCAAACCCAAAAGTGCATAAATAGTGCAACACTTTACACCTAAGTGGGGTTATCTCAAAAATTCAAGCCTGTTTAAATATTTTAAACCAATCATTTTAAGTTATTGTATCAACAAACAAACCAAATATCTATATAATCATCTCAATAGGTACAGAAAAAATGTTTGACAAAATTCAATATCTAGTTCTGATAAAAACTCTTAGCACCTTAAAAAGAGAGAACTTCCTAAAACTGATAAAAGTCATCTACAACAACCTACAGTTATCATCACAGTTAATGGTAAAAGATTTCATACTTTAGCCTAACATTGGAATCAAAGCAAAGATGTCATTATAGTGACAGACAATGACAACACTTATGGTGAGCACTGAGTAACTTATAGATTTGTCAAATCTGAAACTAATATAGCATTGTATGCCAACTATACTTAAATAGTAAATCGTTTTGAAATATGTTTTCTTAGGGGTGTCTGGGTGGCTCAGTTGGTTAAGCATCTGACTCCTGATTTTGGCTCAAGTCATGATCTCAGGGTCATGCGATTAAGACCCATGTTGGGCTCCATACTGAGCATGGAGCCTGTTTGAGATTCTCTTTCTCCCTCTCTCTGTGACACTCCCTCATGCCAGCATGTGCACTCACTATCTCTAAAAGTAATTTTAAAATAAATAAATAAATAAATAAATAAATAAATAATATTTTTACCACTATTATTCATTATTATAATTGATGTCCTAGACATTGCAATAAGGTAAGAAAATAAATACGAAAGCAAACAAATTGGAAAAATGAGAAATAAGATTGTTTTTATTTAAAGATAAAATGATATTCTATTTAAAAATTCTCCCCAAATATACCAAAAATGGCTACTAGATCTAATGACTGAGCATAGGAATGTCACAGGATACAAGGTCAGTATAAGAAAATTCATTGTATTTCTGTATATGTTAGCAATTAACTAGGGGAAATTAAAAATTTAAATACCATTTACATTAGTGATTAAAACACATTAAAATACATGAAATCCTAGGGTATAAACCTAGTAAAATATACCCAAGATCAAGATGCTAAAATCTTATCTTAAAATCAAAATGCACTGAAATAAATGGAGAAACATGTTATGGTCATAGATTGAAATAATCAATATAGTGGAGTTGTCACTCCTCTCTAAATTGCTTTACAAATTCAGTACAGTCCTAATGGTTATTTTAACAGGTTTTTTTTTATGAAAACAAATGAGTTCTGAAATTTATACAGAAATGCAAATATCTTAAAAGAGCATAAACAATTTGGGGCAAAAAGAGTAAAATTGGGAGGAATTACACTATCTGTCTCCAAGACTTACCATAAAGCAACATAAATCAAGTCAGTGTGGTACTAGCAAGAGTATATGTGTAAGAACAATTGAACAGAATGGGCCATCTAGAAATAGACCCACAGATATATGGTCAGTTAATCAAAGGTGAGAAAATAATTCTATAAAGTTTTGTTTTCAACAAATGGTACCAAACTGTTGAATATGAGTGTGTCAAAAATAGAACATACACACACACAATTCATACTTCATAACATGCAGAAATGCATCTAAAATGGATCCTAGAACTAAGTGTAAAGACTAAAATTATAAAACTTCTGGGAGAAAAGATAAGAGAAAATCTTAGTGTCCTTGGATTAAGGTAATATTTTTTAGTTATGCCACCAAAAATATGACCCATATAATAAAATTTTTTAAAATTTAACTTAATCAAAATAAAGAATGTATGGAATTTGAAAGACACTGTTAAGAGGATGAAAGGGTGAAATGAGGAGAAAATATTTGGAAATCACATATCTGATAAATAATTTGTAGCCAAAATATATGAATAGCTCTCAAAACTTAATAAAAACAAATGATCCAATTTAAAATGGGCAAAAACTTGAACAGATACTAAAGTTATATAAATGCCATATAAACATAAAAAAGCTCAAAATAATTTGCCATTCGACAAATGTATATTAAAACCATAATGAGGTAGGTGCATATAATTATTAGAATGACCACATTTTTTTAAAAAACTGATATCACTAAAGGCTGCTAAAAGGAATTCTCATACTTTGCTGTCAGAAATGCAAACATTTTGTAACTATCTTGGAAAATAGTTTGGCAATTTATTACAAAGTTGAATATAACTTACTATACAATCTAGGAATCTCAGTTCTAAGTATTTTTCCATTGAAATAAGAACAAATTCACAAAAACATGTATGCAAATATTTATAAACAGCTTTATTCATAATTGCCCTGAATTGGAAACAACCCAAACATCCTTCAACTGGTGACTGGATAAATAAACTGTGGTATATCCATAGAATGAAATACTACGAAGTACTGATACACGTGACATCAGAAATGAATTTCAAATCCATTTTGCTAAGTGAAAGAAGGCTATATATTGTACGATTCTATAAGAGGTAAAGCCATAGTGGCAGAAAACAAACCAGTGGTTGCCTGGGCCTATGGGTGAGGTGAGGGGTTGACTACAAATAGCTTCAGATGCAAATTTTGGGTGTTTTGGTAAAGGTTATAGCTTGATTGTTGTCATCGTTACACAAGATATGAATTTTCAGAACTTGAAGAACTTCACACTAAAAAGGGTGAAGTAAATTAAACCTCTATGTAAATTAAACCTTGATTTTAAGAAAAGAAATAGAAAAAAAGTTAAGCAAAAAGAGTAGAAATTATACACACATATACAAATATTACATTTTTGCAGTCGGGTTTGATTAATTGATTAATTTTACACCCACAACCCACCTCAGAAAATGTACTATTGTTGGATGAGTGACAGCCAGATTAAACTATTAAATTGATCATTTCCTGTGTTCAAAAGCAAATTTAAAACTTGTAAGAGAATTTAGAGATACAATAAAATATTTATTGGACTTTGTGGATGTATTTACTGATATCTCTTTTAAACAAATTATCCCACTGCTGCAGTCAGTGTTCTTACTGGTAAACATTGATGTTATTTTTTTAGTTATTTTTTTTATGTTTTTTTAGTTCTTCAATGAGTAATTATTTGAGAATACTTTTGAACATAAATATTCCGAATTTCTTTATTTCTAAATGATATTTTTCTCGAATTTAGTGTGAAGTTTCAGAGTTTATAAGTGGAGTTTTTCAAGATCTTCTGACTATAAGATCAATGGACTAGATCTTGTGCCAGAACGTTTTACACATGTGATCTCACTTAAATTTTAAACAATTAGGCAGGTAGTAAATAGGGAGCCATAGTTATAATCCATTTAGTATAGTCCCAGAACCTGAGTCTATACCAATATATCAAAAGCCTTGAATTCAACCATCAAGACCAGAAGGGTTATATCAGTGGTGCACACCAGGTAAAGAACAGGTAAACTGGAGGACATTGCCTTGCCTAAACATGCTGTCTTCTATTCACCTACAGCTAAGTATTGTCATGCAGGAACACAGACCAGTCTAGAAAAAGCTGGGAACTAGAGTTTGGTATTATTTTAAAGGTTGATAATTCTTAAAAACTGTATACTCCAAACAATAAATATCTATTAACTCCTGTTTGGTAAATCTGCTCCAGCTTCCAGCTGACAATTTATACACTTGGCAAAGTTTGCTATCCTGAATTGTCAACGTTATATTTTAATAAAAAATATTGGAAGAAAAAGTGACAAGTGAAACTTGTGTTGCAGCATGACTGCCCTAGAAGGCATGGCTTCATGGTAATATATTAATATCTAATCTCATTTTGGTGTTTCTAAATAATAATATGAGTATTGCTCCATGCTTGTACTTGCTGCATGGTCATAATATAAGGATATTATTGATTTATTTGAATGTGAATCACATATTCTCATTACCTTCTACTATGAATGAAATGCTTTTCCGAGACAGCTACAGGAAACACAGTAAAATCCCATTATTTTTTGCGAAACCACATTTCTGTCCTCACATACCACAATCTCTGTTACTATTCAACTTTAGTGGTACAGAGAAGCCAAACATAGCCCTGATTTTCACAAACCTATATTTGATAAAGAATGCATATTTTAACATGTGTCTAATGTATTAGTGCTCGAACTTGGCTGCATGTTGGAAATACATGGGAGAATTTAAAATATACTGAGGATGGTTCCTACCCTAGAGGTTGTGATTGAATTGACCTGGGTGGACTTGTGCATCGGAGTTGTTAAAAGCTCTCCAGAGGATTCCACTGTTCAGCCTTGGGTGAGATCACTTATCTAACACATGTTTCGCAACACAGTTTTTGATAAGTAATAACAGTTCAATAAATAAATAATTTGTAATTGTTATTTTCAAGAATATTTTCATCTCTCCATTTTAAGATCAATACCCTATGTTATTCTTTTTCCTTCAATCTTCTCAAGGAGTTGCACATAGAATGCCATGATGCCATTTTTTTATAAAATCAGAAAGCTGTCTAATCAAATTGAAGAGGTAATGTTCTCTTTTTATTTCCATTATTTCACTCATTTTCTAGATAGTAATCTCCTTGAAGGAAAGAGCTGTGCCTTTGTGTCCCCAATACTTAGCATCACACCAGGCACGCATTATATGCTTTCAAAACTGTTGAACAAAGAGTGGATCCATTTATTTTTTATAAGTAAGAAAAATAAATTAGGTCAGGAACAGACAGAAACAGTCCATGAATATGGCATTCTTTCCCTGCAAGCTACTGGGAACCAGGAGAACAGGAGGAGAATGCAAGCAACACCATCTGTGTCTTTGAATTGTTTTCCATATTTTGTAGTTGTCTCATATTCATGCATGTTCCTTTTTCTTTGAAGTTGAAAATGAAGAAAGGTGATGAGGGTGGGACAGAATAACTCTAGTTCTAGGAACTACTGTTTGTCTCTTGATTTCAGGTCTCTGAAAAACAAAACTGGGTCAAAGCCTTTGACCATACATTTTAATATTTATAATGGGCTCAGGAGTTACCATACTCAAATAAGCAAAGTAAATGTAGCTTTTAAATCTCTAGAATTCATTTTCTTCCTAGACCTTTCTTATGACTGAGAAAAATTAAAGTTAGGCTAATAGAATAAAACTTTCTTATTTTGTAAGCTAAATCTTTCCATTATGTAATTCAGTCTCTTAGAATTAAGTGTTTATTTTTGAGATCTTTCTCCTCCTCCTCCTGTGTTCCTCTTCGAGGGAGCTTCTGAATGTATAGGCAGTGTGCTTTCCCCCTGGCTGGACAATACAGCAGAGGGATAGAAAAGGGTTCGCCTCCACCTGGAATCCTTGGGATCCTTCCTGGTGTCTGCTGTGAGTAGGGCTAGTTTGCATCTGTTATTTGTTACTGTGATGATGTTTATGGTCTCATTTGACTCTGGGTGGAATATTTGCTTGGTTCTGGTTGAATTCATTTATTTTCTGACTCAAAGTCACCACCTGCATCTTTGGACCTCAGGTATCTGCTCATCAGCTGGATCTGCCAGCTGCAGCACCTTCTTGATCCTGATGCTCTAAGACTTTCCTAAATGTAATTTATACTTGCAAATACCTCCTGCATCTCAAGGTATTGCTCCAAGATGAGGATGGGGAGAGACTATAACTTTCAAATTTTAAATCTTTATTCTTCCTAAGTCTCTCTTCTGCTCACAATGCAACAAAGCTTGGAGAAGAAGGATTTTTACCTTCTCATCCTGACTTTTCTTTACCCAACTGATCAGGGCCATATGGGTCTAGCTCTAGATATCCTAAGCTAAAAAGCTTTAGAAAATTATTTCCCTTTCCCCCCTCAAAACCTAGCTTTCAAGACCATTTCTGGGAGCACAAAATGTATCTATGATAGTTAACTTCTGGAAAAGACTTGACTTCTCTGAGGTCATATTGTCAACCTCCTCCAGAAATAGTCATCTTCAGAGTAAATATCATTATCTGAATTTATTTTATATATTTCTTCATTTATTTATTAGTTGTCCCTCCCTCTGGAAACAACAAGTTAAATAAGGACATACATATTATTAGTGTTATTAACCAATGTATCCCCACCAAATAGGACAGTATTTTTTTCAGTAGATAGTATAATTAAACTGTTCAATGAGTTCACATACATACATATACATATATATATATATATGTATGAATGAATGGATAGATGGGTATATACATATATATATATATATATATATAGGTGTGTATAGATGTAGATGTGTGTAGGTGGAAATATGGATGAATTCATTAACATTTTAGCTTTGGACTAAGAGGAAAGTAAGAAAACAAGATACAAGAAGAAAATGAAGTGGCACAAATTTCTTTTATTTTTTAAGATTTTATTTATTTATTTGACACACAGAGAGAGATCAGATCACAAGCAGGCAGAGAGGCAGACAGAGAGATAGAAGGAAGCAGGGTCCCCGCTGAGCAGGGAGCCCAATGTGGGCCTTGATCCCAGGACCCTGAGATCATGACCTGAGCCGAAGGCAGAGGCATTAACCCACTGAGCCACCCAGGCGCCCTTGCATAAATTTAATATAACAAAAATAAACTCTCTGCATATTTTTGCTAATGTATTAAAATAAAAGCAATAGGTTTGATATTTTAAAGTTTACAATATCAATTACATATGTTTCTATTCATAAACACACATGTAATTATACAGTTGGGGAATGTAATCAAAATATTTTAATAATTATATCTGGATGGGATTTTGAATAATTTTTATTTTGTAATTATGTCTATATCTATTTTATAGACTTTTCTACCATGATCATATTTTATCTTGTGTATAGCAGAAGAAAGCAATGCATATTATTTTATAAATATATTTGTACATATGTACACATTTAATTTATCTGAAATTTTATGAGGTTTCATGAAAAAATTTAAGTGGTCCTTAATGAATTTTTCTGGGACCTAAAATGTTAGTCATTGACAATATCCAAATATAATAGTATTCAAAAAGTATTTCTTGTCATGGTATAAACTCTCTAGACAGATGGAATGTATACAGCAAAGAAAAATTAATATTCTTAGAATGGGTGTGTTTATTTTTATATTTTCTCTCTATAAGAAGAGATATTTCTATTTTTCTATTTTCTCAGAGTTGGACTAGGTGGTCTTATTATTATTTTTCTTGTTATTTAAGTTTAGCAGAGTTGTAGTTTAAGACACTGATTATTTATTTATTTATTTTGCTAATGAAAGAGCAAAAAAAATTTTTTAAATTATCCCAGAGGTAAATAAACCACATGCCAACTTTTTTCCTGAAAGGAATTTTTTGTGAGCATATTATAATCTGTTAGAGAAAGAGATTGATAATGGAAATACTGACAAACTGCTCCTATGCAGTGTAGATGCTTCCTCAGCTGATTCATTAATACCTAATGAAGTCAGGCTCATGTCTTTTTCAAATCAAATTCTTCCTCTCCAGTGAAGACAGGTCAAAAAATTGAGGAAGCCCTGTGCTCTCCAGTAGAAACAAAATAGATGATGCTGACATCTCCATTGATTTAATGAGAGTGTGGCAGCAGAGAGCCCCTGGATGGAGTGCTTTGTCAAAGCGGACTAAGGTCTATTTTTAGACAATGTGAGTTGCCTTTTATATTCATCCTGCCTAATAGCAGGGGAAAAATGCAGAAAGTTCCTGAGTGCTGAAATAGAAAAAGCAGGAATGAAAGCAGCTCAAATTTGATCAGCACCTAAGTCCACCTCAGTGTCACCAATTCTTTGCCTTCCCTTAGACATTTCTTTCTTTCTTTCTTTCTTTCTTTCAGTTACAGTTCGGAGACTGCCATTATCCTTTGTTTAATATAAAGGCAACCCCAGAGTTGTACCCCGTTAAAGTGATGTGTTTTGTGACTTTGTTGTTTTATTTTCTAGAGTTCCTAGTAGCTTGTAGGGAATGTATGTTGTTTTGACATTTTTAATCTATCTATTCTGATAGAACTGGGTATGTTGTCTTGAGGAGATTTTTGAAATGTGAAAAATTATACTGCAACTTATTCATATGCTAATTTGTTTTTAAAGGTGTGAACAATTTAGAATGTGCACGATCAATACTGACAGTCTTGCCTTTAATGGGGCATATGTTAATGACTGAATCTGTGGATATATGTGCCATTTTTATAAGCTTTCATGGCAGATGCTTCATTATGTGTAAGTGGGAAAACTGAATTCCAGATTAGGACATCAGGATGCTCAGGACTGCCTGAGTTCAAACCCAAATTACCGCTTAGTAAATATGTGATCTTTTTGCAAGTTGATTTCACCTCTCTTTGCCTTATTTTCTTAATTGCCAAAATGGCAACAATAATAAATTAATGTACGAAAGATGCTTAAAGCAGTGCTAGCCTCATCATAAACAATAAATGCTAACTTTTTAATTCAAAAATTATTGCACCACTAACTATTTAAAGTAATTAATTTGCATCATAACTTTAATAAAGTAATTCTCAGGTAAAATTGAGTTTCCTAGTTCCAATAAGCTAACCAATATACTGTTTTTATTATTTTGATAAACAGAAGAATATACCACAAAAAGAACATAATTTTATAATCATAATGATTTTATTCAAAGTTTATAAGTAAATATTTTAAGCAAGAATCAAGTATTACATTCCAGTATAGATATTCTACTGTAAGATTTCAACAGAGAACTGGATTTTCAATATGCTTTTTTAATCTGAAATTAGATTTTAACACTTACACATATTGATCAGCAACAAATACTCATAAAAATGTCATCACACAGAGGTTCAAAAATTATCATACACATCATTAAAAACAAGACTAATATGGCAATACTGATTGTGTGCATTTTAAATTGTAGTTTTTGTCGTACGTAAAAGTTTATCTTCTCTAATGCTGCTTTACTGTACATGGAATATAAAATAATGAGGTGCCTGTATTAGATATTAATTGCTGTATTAAAAAGTCCCAAAATGTAATGGCTCAAAACAGCAATAAACAGTATCTTCACAGTTTCTGTGGACCAAGATTGGGCATAGCTTAAGTGGATGGGGTTACGGCTTATAGTCTCTAATGAGTTTGCAGTCAGATATCATCGCCAGGCTTTTTGGAAAGTGTAAGGTGTAAGGTTCTATTTCAAGGAGTCCTGTTCACAAGGCTGGGAAGTTGGAGCTAGTTGTTGAGGGGAGGCTTCTGTTCCTCCTCACATGTCTCTACACCTTTTTTTTTTTAATGTGCTTGTTACGTGGCTGCTGGCTTCCCCCAGAGTAAGTGGTCCAAAAGAGATCCAGTGTGCATGTATATATTTATATACATAAATGTATGGGTATATATATATATGTATAAATACATACATGAGTATATGTATATATGTGTAAATATATGTATATATTTGTTTATATACTATATATGTATATGACATATGTATATAAAAATATATATACACGAGTCACTTAGTAACACTTCTGCCACATTATATTCATTAGAATGAAGAGACTAAATTCAACCTATATTCACAGAAAGCAAATTAGTCAGAAGTACCAAAGAAACTGTGGATATAATTTTAAATGACCACAGTGACCTAATTGGGTTAAATATTGCAGAGATTCTTTAAAATCTTCGTTAAAAAGAGAATTTATGAAACAATTAGAAATACTGGAAATAAAGAATATACATTAAAGGGGCGTCTGGGTGGCTTGGTGGGTTAAAGCCTCTGCCTGTGGCTCAGGTCATGATCCCAGGGTCCTGGGATCGAGCCCCACATCGGGCTCTTTGTTCAGCAGGGAGCCTGCTTCCTCTTCCCTCTGCCTGCCTCTCTGCCTACTTGTAATCTCTCTCTCTCTCTGTCAAATAAATAAATAAAATATTTTAAAAAAATAATTTAAAAAAAGAATGTACATTATTTAAGCAGGGAAGACATAGAACAAATAATGCCCTAATGTCTTAAACAGTCTTAGAATTCAACAGTGTAACACTTTTAAGTATTGCCGTACTCTGTACAAGGTTTGTCAAAACATTACCTAAATGAAAAACAACAACAACAAAAAATATATAAGCAACATCTGTTTTTTATACCTTTTTGAGATGTATAGGAAAATGTAATAAAATTTGACATATTTTACCAACAAAACTAATCACATTACAAAAACTGAATACAGTGATTATGCAAATACTAATCTTTCTATATAACCTATTTTTCAACTAAAGATTAGTTTAGCATTTATCAGACTCATTTCTGAAATTTAAACATTCTCTGTATAAGAATTTAAAAGTAGGTGTGCATTAGTTAACATTATTACAATTTATCATGGTAACTATATTACTTCTTTTTCTACTTCACATATAATTTTTATTATGGTAGGTTTATGACAGTTATTTTTCATATAATATACTCAGTCATTCTGTAACGTACTTTTTACATTAGCTCATGTTATTTTATTTATTCACTTACATAATAATTACTTATATTAAGTGCACATGTATATTTTATTCTTGTGTTGTAGTCATTATGTGTCTGAAATTAGATGTGAGCTGAGGACATGCTGATCCTCAGAGCGAACATTGGACATAATTCTAGTTTTTCAGCTAAAGGAATCTAGAGACTCCATGTTCACTGCATTTTCTGTAGTTACCCCATGAGTTTCTTCACATTTCCTTTGTTTTTCTGACACCTTTGAGTGCTGTCTCAGTACCCCTGTGTCATCTGGATATACACCTTCACCCCTTTAGTGATCCACTCTTCTCCTACCTAAATCTTCTTGAACCATACATGTTCTAGTTTATCAACTTCACCAGCACTGGCTGTGTACTAGAGACTTCAAATTCTGTGCCACATGGACTTCTCCCTGGGATGCCTTAGCGTCCCTAGACCATGGCAGCTGGCTGCTTCTAGAGTAATTAACGAGAGACAGAGAGAGAAACACACACACACACACACACACACACACACACACACACACACACACACACACACACAATGTCATAGGCAGAGACCATACGGTTTTATTACCTAATCTTGGAAGTGACAATATTATCATTTCTTTGGTACTCTACTGGTCACGTAGACCGAAGTGGGAGGGGCTTCCACAAGAGCATGAACACCAGGAGGAAGGCATCACTGGGAGCCATCTTACAGGTTGCCTGCCACAGTCTAGCCTCTGGCCCCCAGGGATGTGGCTCACACATACAGAATATGCTCAATATACTTATCTCCTCTCAAAGTTATAAAAGGCAGAAGAAGCATGATCTCTACACCTCTCCTGTCATGGTGTGGGCTTCTACTTACCCTATTCTTATTCAATTCCACACCCCTTCCCACCCCCTAACATGTTTTTACACACTTTCTCTCAAAATCAACCAGCAAATTGCTCCTCTTCATTGAAGCAAACAGAGGTATGTGTGTTACAGATCAGCTAAGGTCTTGATTACTACTCCAGGTAGACTTGCCACAGGTAGCTTTCTTCTTAAGAGGAATTCTAGCTATAAAAGGAGTTTGATTTCATCTCAGTTTGACTCTTCCATTCCCATATTTAACATAGTGTTTGCATATGATAGGTAAGTGTTTGCTAAATTGAAACAAATAATTATTTCCAAAACAGTAATATATACTTAAGTATATATACTTTGTAAAGATGTTTATTACAACCTGTTCAACAGTCAAGGCAGACTGAGTCAGCATAAAAAATGACAAGGAGCTAGGAAAACTCTTAACTATAGTAGGTCAATGATATATTAGAATGGAGTGGCTGTAAATATTTTGTCACTGGGATCCATAATTTCTGAAAAGTCTCATGGAATATCCATTCTTCGAAAAACAGAATTTTTCTTTTTATTTTCAATACTCTATAAATAAATAATAAGTTAATTTCAATAATATATAAAATAGGCACTAAATGACCAAGTGTGTTAAGAGTAAGCATTCTCATCTCTTCAACAAATGGTGTTGGGAAAATTAGACAGCCATATGCAGAAGAATGAAACTGGACCATTTCCTTACACCATTCACAAAAATAGACTCAAAATGAATGAAAGGCCTAAATGTGAGACAGGAATCTATCAAAATCCTAAACGAGAACACAGGCAACAACTTCTTCAACCTTGACCACAGAAAATTCTTGCTAGACACGTCTCCAAAAGAACAGGAAACAAAGGCAAAAATGACCTAATGGGACTTCATCAAGATAAAAAGCTTTTGCAGGGCAAAGGAAACAGTCCACAAAACTAAAAGTAACAGCTGACAGAATGGGAGAAGATATTTATAAATGACATATCAAATTAAGGGCTTGTATCCAAAATCTATGACGAACTTACCAAACTCAACACCCAAAGAAAAAAATAACCCAATCAAGAAATGGTCAGAAGACATGAACAGATAATTATCCAAAGAAGACATACAAGTGTCCAACAGACACATAAAAAAGTATTCAACATTACTTGGGATCAGGGAAATACAAATCAAAACCATAGTGAGATACCGCCTCACACCAGTCAGAATGACTATAATCAACAAGTCAGGAAACAACAGATGTTGGTGAGGATGTGGAGAAAGGGGAACCCTCCTACACTGTTGGTGGGAATGCAAGCTGTTGCAGCCACTCCAGAAAACAGTATGGAGGATCCTCCAGAAGTTAAAAATAGAGCTTTCCTATGACCCAGCAATTGCACTACTAGATATTTACCCCAAAGATACAAATGTACTGATCTGAAGGGCCACCTGCACCCCAATGTTTATTCCAACAATGTTCACAATAGACAAACTATGGAATGAGTCCAGATGCCCAATGACATATGAATGGATAAAGAAAATGTGGTATATATATGTATGTATATACACACAAACATACACACACATACAATAGAATATTACATAGCCATCAAAAAATGAAATCTTGCCTTTTGCAATGACATGGATGGAACTAGAGGGTATTATGCTAAGTGAAATAAGTCAATCAGAGAAAGACAATTATCAAATGATCTCAATCACATGTAGAATTTAAGAAACAAAACAGAGGATCATAGGGGAAGAGAGGAAAAAATGAGACAAGATGAAATCAGAAAGGAGACAAATCATAAGAGACTCTTAATCCTAGGAAACAGGGTTGCTGGAGAGGAGTGGAGTGGAGGGATGGGGTAATTGGGTGATGGACATTGGGGAGGGTATGTGTTATAATGAGCACTGGGGATTATATAAGACTGATGAATCACAAACCTGTACCCCTGAAACAAATAATGCATTATATATTAATTAATTGAATTTAAATTTAAAAAATAAAAATAAATAAAAAAGAGTAAGCGTGCCAGTTTTAACTGCTGATCACTAATATAAATGTTTTCAGTGATGAATGTTGCCTCAATATTTTTTACTCTATTTTGTACAGTCTTATCACTGTAGTTAAATGCATAGCATAATAATGTGTAGTTGAGCTGTCAGTCCAGCATGCAACAGAATCTTTCCCTTATCATCTCTTACTTTTAAATATGTTCTCTATTGTTCCAGTGTATTTTTGATTTTTAGATTGTAATTACCTGTATTTCCGTGTTACATGAATTCTGCAAGTATCCTCCAAAAGGTGTGAATGAGAAGGTTGTGATTAGATATAATGTACTTAGCCAGCTTTAGCAAAATTGTGAAGTAGTAGATTTTCCACACATTCCCACCTTTTTTATAAAAAGATTTTTATTTATTTATTTATTTATTTATTTATTTATTTATTTATTTATTTGACAGAGAGAGAGAGAAAGTACAAAAGCAGGCAGCAAGCAGGCAGAGGGAGCAGGAGAGGAAGAAGCAGACTCCCGGTTCAGCAGAGAGCCAGACATGGGGCTCAATCTCAGGACACTGGGATCATGACCTGAGTGGAAAGCAGACACTTCACTGATTGAGCCACGCAGGTGCCCCATAGTCCCACCCTATTGTGCTCTTCTTGAACATTCCCCACCTGATATACCCCTACATAAACACTTCTATTCAGTTATATATATATCTCAGATATCCAATTATGAACAATATTTACATATGAAGAAAATGTGTAATAAATCACATTATTTTCCATATAGATACACAAGAATGGGAGTGTTTAATATCTAATGGCACCTAAGTATGTGAAAATCAGTCCTGAATTTGGGAGCAGGAAAGACTTTTTTTTTTTATCTTTTTTTTTTAAGATTTTACTTTATTTATTTGACAGAGAGAGATTACAAGTAGGCAGAGAACCAGGCAGAGAAAGAAGGAAGCAGGCTCCCTGCTGAGCAGGGAGCCTAATGTGGGGCTCAATCCCAGGACCCTGAGATCATCACCTGAGCCAAAGGCAGAGGCTTTAACCCACTGAGCCACCCAGGTGCCCCCCAGGAAAGACTTCCGAGAGTCTCTAAAATAGAGATTTTAAAAATTTTATTTTTAGTGAGAGAAGATGTGTGTGTGAGTGTGGTTGGGGGAGGAGCAGAGGGAGAGAAAGAGAATCTTAAGCAGACTCCACGCCCAGTGTAGAGCTCCACGTGGGGCTAGATCTCAACCCTGAAGTCATGACTTGAGCCTAAGGCAAGAGTTGGATGCTTAACTGACTAAGCTACCCATGTACCCCTAAAATATAGAATGTTTTAAAGACTGAAATTAATAGCTAATATTTATTGAGCATTTAACAGTATAGGCATTATGCTAAATGTTTAAATGTTCTTATTTTATTTTTTAAAAATGCTTTGAATTAGTACTACTGTTCCTTTTCTCCAGAGAAGGAATCTAGTGCATAAGTAAGTCATGCTAGTCCATTGAGCTCTTAACGGTCAGAACTGGGAGGTGAGCCTGTTCGATTTTTACCTCAGAGTTTTGATGCTTTAAACACTGTTAGATACTAACACCAAATGACCAAAATGAAAATACAGGAATTGTTTTTTTCTTAAGATTTGCCTTATTTCCACTCTCTCTCTCCCTCTTAAACAGTGCAGCAAGTCTTCAATGACCCCCCCTGTAGCCCAGCCTCCAACAAATGCAATTCTTGTTCTTGTTTTGTGCTGCTTGACATTACTATCACCTCTTACATCCTTTTCTTGAATTTGATGCCAGCTTATAGAGCTTTAAGGGATCTATTCTTTCCTTTCTTTTCTGAATGTTCTCTGCTCTCAGTCTCCACTTTTCTAAGAAGTGCTGACCTACTTTGTACAATTCTTTATAAAGAAAGGTCTGGAAGTCTTGTTTCCCGGACTGCTTCAATTTCCATTTCCAGCTCCTCTGCCTACCTTAAAGTCTGATTTGGCTCCAAAGAGATGATATATCTGTTCTCTATAGTTCCAGTTTATTTTTATTTTTTGTTGCAGTCTTATCTTCAGTATAATACTCTTTATCGTTTAGATGTATCATTACTTTTACTATTTCTATCAATTCAGTACAGATTTACTGGATGGGATTTTATTTATAATCAGTTAATATTTTCTCCTATTTTGCATTTTGCAACCACATCCACACAGAAAATATATTTGCAGTCACTGCAGTGCAGTTCTGCAAACATGTGAGTGATGCCTATGTGTTGTGCATCATGTTTAGAAATGCCAAGTAGACATTGATACCTGACCTTAAGAAACCCGCAGTTAAGTAGGAAACATATATTTCAAATGAACTATAGACAAAACATGCTGTTATCATTTCTATTAAGAGAAAATAAATCTGACATGTGCTGATAGTGAAAGGTTGATAAAGAAGTGGAGTTTGTGCTAAGATGGGCACAATTTTTGATTGTACAAATAGAAGGGAGGGGTGTTGTTTTATATGAAAGAAACATCTTTGATAATAATTCTAAGACTGAGGTAGGAACCTCAAATATTTGAATGGCTTTTGAATAGCTGGCTCAATTCAAATGTAAGTTGTATGGGGCAGTAGAAAATAAAGAGCTGAAAAAGTAGATTTGGGTCAGTTTGTATAAGGCTATATATAAGTCCTTGTCTAAGAAGATTAAAGTTTATACAAAAGGAATCGAGAACCATTGAAAATACTAGAAGTCTACAGATATCTTTATCAAAATCCAAAACTAAATCAAAATACATGTAAGTGGGACAAGTTTAAATTAATTTTCAGCATTATTATTTGTAAGTGGAAAGTCATACTGCAGAAAAGTCATACTGTGGGCGCCTGGGTGGCTCAGTGGGTTAAAGCCTCTGCTTTTGGCTCAGGTCATGATCTCAGGGTCCTGGGATTGAGGCCCGCATCGGGCTCCCTGCTCAGCGGGGAGCCTGCTTTCCCCCCATCTCTCTGCCTGCCTCTCTGCCTCCTTGTGATCTCTCTCCCTCTGTGAAATAAATAAAAATAAAGAAAAAAATCTTAAAAAAAAAGAAAAGTCATACTGCAAAAGGAGAGTATATATTTTTCTAAAACTTTGTTGTTATTTTCACTAAACACGGCCACAATCATGATTTTTATTATCAAATAATGTTTTGATTTAGTTATGTTTTTTCTATGGTGCTGACCTTTTAACCTAGCAAGAAATGATTTTTTTAAAGATTTTATTTATTGATTTGACAGAGAATGAGAGAGCACAAACAGGAGGAACAGCAGAGGGAAAGGGGAAAGCAGGCTCCCTGCTGAGCCAGGAACCTGATGCGGGGCTCAATCCCAGAACCCTGGGATCATGACCTGAGCTGAAGGGAGATGCTTAACTGACTGAGTGACCCAGGCGTCCCAGAAATGATTATTGATAATTATTACTAATAGTACCAAAAGTCCAGTCAAGTTAGCTGATTCAAAGCAGGATACTAGATTTGGAGGTACTGTGCACAAGTGATATCACACATGGACCATAGATAATTTGCTGTTGAAAAGACTTGTTAAGACTAATATGATATACTGGGGTACCTGGGAGGTTCAGTCTGTTAAGCATCCAACTCTCAATTTCAGCTCAATTCATGATCTCAGGATTGTAAGATTGAGCTCCATTTTGGGCTCTGTGCTGGACGTGGAGTCTGCTTAAGACTCTCTCTCTCCTTCTGCGCCTACCCCCACATCCCTCTTTCTCTTAAAAACAAAAAAACAAAAACAAAAGCAAAAACAAACAAACAACAACAACAACAACACCAACAAAAACAGACTAATATGATGTACCAACTTCTGCATAGCCCAGGAAATTGTTTGAAATGTGTTTCTGGGACAACTTTGGAACCAGAGATGCAAACTTGGGTCTTAGCATTCTTTTGATAATTGAATCCTTAGGAATGGACAAGCAAGCAGACAATGGAGAAGAAAACCACAAAAGACAAATCAAAGGATTAGATAAGTAAGACAAAAACTAAGAAAGAAAAGAGAACAAAGGTCAAAGAGACAATAATATCAAATGTAGAAAGTACTCAACCCAGTTGATTGCTTTACAGATATAATAGGAACTGCAGTGAAAGTAGAATACTAGATTTGGAAAATAAGAGGTATTGGAGACAGACCTTAAGAAGGATACTAAACATATTTTAATGATTAAAGAAAGGATTCTTGAAGTGCTCTTAAATAATCTGTAATAAATTAGTATGCATGGACTTTGTGAAGTCTATCAATCATAATTAGGTGCTAGTGCAACAAAAGTTATCCATAAACCAAGCAAGATGAGTATCACCAAAGAAGTGGGCTTTTAAATTCATACACAAGCAAGAAACAGAAAGGTTCAGTCATCCTTTGTCTAAATTCACATCAAGAGAGTTGAAAGAGATTATTTACTATATTAGAAAGTATTTTTGATACCATTCTTGATATTAGCTATCTTCACTTATCCCTTATTTTTGTGTGTATCCAAAGTCAATTTATGCACTTTAAACTACTGCAAGTTTCCTATGATAGTGGACACAGAGACACTCAAATTTAGTTTTATACTTATACTCAAAGCATTAAATAAGAGTGTGGCTTTTATTTTCAAGTTTGAGATCAAGATATTAGCAAAATTGAATCCTTCTAAGGACTTGAAAGGGAGCAATTTGAAGATTTTATTTATTTATTTGACACACAGAGATTACAAGTAGGCAGAGAGGCAGGCAGAGAGAGAGGGAGAGGAGGAAGCAGGCTCCCCGCCGAGCAGAAAGCCCGATGCGGGCCTCGATCCCAGGACGCTGAGATCATGACCTGAGCCGAAAGCAGAGGCTTTAACCCACTGAGCCACCCAGGTGCCCGAAAGGGAGCAATTTGTCTCATATTTCTCTCCTAGTTTCTGGTGTTCCTAATTTTGGGTATTCCTTGGCTTCTTTTGTATCATTCTGATTTCCACCTTTATCTTCACATAGTGTTCACTCTGTGTCGAAATTTCTCCTTCTTATATAGACACTAATCATGTTGGATTGCAAGCCCACTTCACTCCAGTAAGACCTAATATTAACTAATTACATCTGCAACCACCCACCCTATTTCCAAATAAGGTCACTTTCTACTATATTGTAGGTTATGACTACAACATATGAATTTTAAGGGGATGCAATTCAGCCTATATCAAAACTCAATGAACAAATCATTTTGACTAAGGTAAAGGACTCATGCAGAGGTGCAGTGGTAGAGAACATCGGAGGGAAAACCGGGACCAGAAAGAGGAAACTCTGAAGTTTAAAATGATCAGACTTGATCCTGAAGACAGTTAATTCTACTGCTTTTACAAACTTACTGTAGCCCCCGAGGCCTTTCTCCAAACACAGTGTCAAAGAGACACACAGTGTATAGACGGGATGGAAAGTGGAGTCTTTCTGGTTGTAGTCCAATGTGAGATCTATGGCTCTCCACACTCCTGTCCCCCTCATCTCTGTGACAGTGACAGGGAATTTTAGAACTACCCCAACCAGAATTTGAAAACTCCCAGTTCAGAGGATTAATCTAGAAAAGTAGGTTAGACACAACAGAATGGGAGACCTAAATAGATTACTACACTAAGGTAGAAATAAGAAAATGAGCCAGATTGGAGTGGCACCAATGAGAAAGGGGAAGTTAATGACTCTACTAATGCAAGTGGTACAGTTTGTACAATATTTGAATGATAGTATGATGGTGATTATACGAAGGAATAAGAATAACATGATTAATATTTTTAATTAATAAATGATTACAATATATTAATTTCCACTCCATGTCAAGCTGTGTCCTACTTGCTCAAGTTCATTAAGCTAATACATTGGGATTTGAAAATAAAGCTGGTAAGGGAATTTCTTGATTTCAAAACCCATTTTCTTTATTACAGATCTTCCATGTTCTCAACACTAATATTTTGAATGTAGGTGACTAAAGAACTTTAATGTCATTTATAGAATGGTGATGTGTTTGTGTTTAAAGGAATAGTAATTCTCTTTTGCACCTTCAATTTGAGATAATAGTAAAACCACTAAGAAGAAATGTCTTGGGGCCCATTACAGACAGGAGAATTGTGTTCAAGACAGAAGTCCTGTGTGACAACACTTGTGTCCGCTCTTCCACCACCACCCGAAGCTCAGTGCTCTGCTGAAAGGATTCACAGGGCTCAGCATATAGCTTTACTCATGCCTGATAAATACTGCAGCAACATAGTAGGTATACAAAGCTGGGTGAGTGAAGGAGCAAGATGTAACAGATTGCTTCTGGAGAGATCCATGCACATTCTTCCTATGCTCTCCCTAAAAATACCATGTCAAGTATGCTCTTCCCCAGACATGATCTATAACAACACACATACAGTGTTTCTTCCCAAGAAAGTCCATGTGAAATTTAAAGCTTAAGGAATTTGGGATGCGGGGGCAGTTAGGGATGATTACATAGTCATTCTCCACTACCCACATCTATCAAAATTCTAGAATTCCAGAAAGAAACTAGACATTCACCATCAAACACATTTTTTGTACAGTCTAATTAGGTTGGTGAGATCAAGCGACCTTATCAATTACTGATAGAGGGATCAGTTTGAAAGACAAGTTCCCAGAGGCCAACCAACACCCATCTCTGTCAGCAGGTCCTCTTAACGCCATGGACTGCTATGCTAACTTTTGCCTGCGTATTGTTTAAAAAGGAATCTGGTGTTACTCATGAAAGCTAAGTGACATGCAAGATATAAAATGAGAAAAGTAGAAGAGCAAGAATTAACTATTGGGTCATGACCATATATGTGAGTTCAGTCATCTATAAAAATTAGTAATAAGTTAATTGTAAAGTTTGAAGTGATGAGGAGAGTTAGGCTATATAAAGCTATTATTCAAGGAATGAAATTTGTCAATGATCAATCTGTGAAAATGAAGGAAAGATTGTAAAGTATAAAAATTTAAGAATGAGTCTAAAGATATGGTATATCAAATATTAATGGCAACTTGTAATAGGCAGAATATGTGACTAGCACATCTTTGTAAAACAAGTAGAGAAACAGGTCAGGAAATTGCATTCAATTTCCCTCAACTTTTACAACACCATGAATATACACATGCCTTTTGCTTCACAGTTTAATTCTTGAATTATCAGATTGATATATGGACCCTACTTTTGAATGCATACCAAAGACTTCTTTATATTGCTTTAAAAACTAAATTTAAAAATACAATGTCTTCACAAATTCTGTTTTACAGGTATGAAAATAATGGCATAACTTAATAATTTGTTATTATAGTAACATTATTTGTGCATTTTTATTATTTTTGGTCACAGTATTTTATCATAAATTTCAAGAATGTGCATGTTAGCATCAATCTCTATAACAGTATCCACATTTATACCTTTACAAATACCCACATCAAATTTTTCATGTTGCTAACTGATAGTTTTATTAGAGATTTAAAAAAGCAAAGATAAAAACAAATTAACTTGTTTTCTTTTGATCCCACAATATTTCTTCTCACAGCAATTTTAATGGTACAATATATATGTACAAGGCAATAATGTTCATTAAGAGAATAATAGCTAAGCAATATGGCAATAATATAAGCAGTTTCCCAACAAAGGTAATTGATTATATTGCCTTTGACAAATTCCACCAATAGAATCCCAGGAATCTTAGTATCCTTCAAATTAATTCTTCCTTGGAAAACCTTCAGCATATGTATCAAATGGGACCCAAAATACAGTACTGAAGATCGGTTAACATACAACCACCTTCACTCTCAGCAGTGACTACCTGGTTGCTGCTTTGATGTGTCTTTTCTCTCCTGAACTATGTGAGTTCACAGCCTTTTGGTAGACTTCTCTACCATTTCTGAACATGGTCTTTGCAGACCGGTGTGCTCTGTTGATGCCTTTCAGACTATTCTTCTTTTGTTTAATACTTCCACAAATATATTTATTCGTGCTATCATGCCAAACATAAATTCGAAAAAAACCTCACACTCTCAAAAAATGTGTTCAAATAATAAGATTTATTGGAAAAATAGGGTTGAGTTCAGAGCACTAAAAATTCATGCAACTTTATTATTACAGTAACAGAAACAATAACAATTCTAGCAAAAATAGTACCATACTTTAAAAGTCATGTAAACTTCCTAGTAAACCGAAATTACAGTGTGTAAAAAATATTTTTTTCTAAAAAGCAAAGGAAGAGTGTACATACTTTGATAAGAAAGAATTCCAAGGAAGGGGCGCCTGGGTGGCTGAGTGGGTTAAAGCCTCTGCTTTCGGCTCAGGTCATGATTTCAGCGTCCTGGGATTGAGGTCCACATGGGGCTCTCTGCTCAGCAGGGAGCCTGCTTCCTCCTCTCCCTCTCTCTCTGCCTGCCTCTCTGCCTACTTGTAATCTCTCTCTCTGTGTCAAATAAATAAATAAAATCTTTAAAAAAAATAATTCCAAGGAAGGACTAAGACCTCTAAACTGAACAATCAATGAATAAATGTCCAAAATTTCAGAAAACTGCACAAGAAGTGCCAATTCAGAGTATGTGGCCAATCTACGTCAAAAGAAAAAATATGGGGTGAGTGAGCTTGGGGTCTACTGCATTCTTCCACAATTTGCTGCATTTACTGTGTAGCGTACTTTGCTTTCAGAAGCAATATTTGGTGGCACACAATATTAATGTGTTGGTAAAATTGTATAATAAAATAATTCTTGTTTACTAAAAATATATGCACTATTTTTATTATAGAAGTATGCATTAAAAGAGTAGCTTCTCCTAACTTGTATTAGGCATTATATTAAAAATTGTGATTAGGGGCACCTGGGTGGCCCAGTTGGTTAAGTGTCTGCCTTTAGGTCAGATCATGATCCCAGAGTCCTACAACTGTGCCCCAAATCGGGCTTTCTGCTCAGCAGAGAGCCTGCTTCTCCCTCTCCCTCTGCCTGCCACTCCCCCTGCTTATGCATGCTCTCTTTAGGTCAAATAAATAAAATATTTTAAATATATTTATATACATATTTAAAGATTTTATTTATTTATTTGACAGAGAAGAACACATTGAGAAAGGCAACACAAGCATGAGGAGTAGGAGAGGGAGAAGCAGGCTTCCTTCTGAAAAGGGACCCTGATGGAGAGCTCAATCCCAGTACCCTGGGATCATAACCTGAGCCAAAGGCAAACACTTGGCAACTGAGACGCCCAGGCGCCCCCCAAAATATGTATATTTAAGTATAACAAAGAATATAACAAATCATGACTGAATTCTTTGCTCTGGCTCTGTTTTACTTTGATGGTTTTTTAGAGTTCTCCTACCATAAGACTAAAGCCCAAGTTACAAAGTTTGAGCAGGAAGCCTATTCAAGGGTTGTCTTCAAAATAAACTTCCTTTTTGTAATTAGTTCTTCTTCCTTGACCAATTTTTACAACTCAACTCTCTTCCATCAAAAAGAGGTTCCTTAAGAGTCTCTTATGGTTTGTCTCCTTTCTGATCCCACAAAACAAACTGAGGGTTACTGGGGGGTGGGAGGGTAGGGATAGGGTGAATGGTTATGGACATTGGGGAGGGTATGTGCTATGGTCAGTGCTTTGAAAGGTGTAAGCCTGATGATTCACAGACCTGTACCCCTGGGGCAAATAATAAAAATAATAATGATAATAATACTATTGCTGGTGACAACAACAACAACAAAAAAAGAGGTTCCTTGATTCCTCAAATAGGTAAATCTTTTCAAGTTTGATCAGCCCTCCAAATGCAGCCTGGGTACATCTGAATTTATGCTAGTTACATAACACAGATCTTCATTCTAGGATTTCTTTTTTTTTTTTTTAAGATTTTATTTATTTATTTCACAGAGGGAGAGAGATCACAAGGAGGCAGAGAGGCAGGCAGAGAGAGAGAGGTGGAAGCTGGCTCTCCGCTGAGCAGGGAGCCCGATGCGGGCCTCGATCCCAGGACCCTGAGATCATGACCTGAGCCGAAAGCAGAGGCTTTAACCCACTGAGCCACCCAGGCGCCCTATTCTAGGATTTCTACCCCACATTCAAAATTAGATAACTTCACACCAATTTTGCTTGGCAAGTTATTAGGAAGATGTGTTTTCTAGTAATTTGGATATCATTCAAGTCCACAAACATTCACCACATACCTGCTATGGCCTTGGCACTACAGAAATAACACCGCGTACACACTAGGTTATATTTTGGCCAATTCACCCAACTATTTAAACAATATTGTAACTAAAACACAACACAGGGGTGCCTGGATGGCTCAGTGGGTTAAAGCCTCTGCCTTCGGCTCATCTCCGGGTCCTGGGATCTTGCCCCGCATCGGACTCCCTGCTCGGCGGGGAGCCTGATTCCTCCTCTCTCTGCCTGCCTCTCTGCCTACTTATAATCTCTCTCTCTCTCTCTCTCACTCTGTCAAATAATAAATAAATAATATCTTTAAAAAAAAAGAAAAGAAAAATAAACCACAACACAGGCAATCATGAAGAAACTAATACTGTGAATATCAGTTTTTGAAGGAAGACATACTCTCTGTTCCAACTTCCAGTGACATGCAGTCATTTTTCTCTGTCCCTGTTCTCCAAAACAATGATGTCCTTTTCTTTTTTTTTTTTTTAAGATTTTATTTATTTATTTCACAGCGGGAGAGAGATCACAAGGAGGCAGAGAGGCAGGCAGAGAAAGAGAGAGAGGGGGAAGCAGGCTCCCTGCCAAGCAGAGAGCCCGACGCGGGCCTCGATCCCAGGACCCTGAGATCATGACCTGGGCCGAAAGCAGAGGCTTTAACCCACTGAGCCACCCAGGCGCCCTGATGTCCTTTTCTTGATCTGCCCTCATTTTGCCCTCATCTTCCTAAAGATGCGTTGGTATTAGATTATTTTTGGAAAATCGTTTTTGACAGTGGTCATATAATAAGATAGTGCATGAATGACAAGGATGGAAGTCACAGAGAATAATTAGGAGTGAAGTTTTGTAGATTCCATATACAGTCAACTTCCAAGACAACCCTTCTCTGGTTTTCCTGTATCAAAAGGAAAGGCAAATAAAATCAAATACTATCTTCTGTTATTTGAGACTTCATAGAGAAGATTGCAGGGCAAAACACAAAAGAACAAATATGACACTCTAGAAAATTTGAAAGACTTCTTCACCTTACAAACACATGTTAGTACACTACTCATTAATCACTAAGTAAATTTTATAGAGTCTATTTAGTTTACAGGTGGACATGCCCTCAAGGCAAATTATTTAAAGTGGAGGAAGGAGCACTTGCATAGCTTCAATTCACTGGGTACCCTTTCTCAGCATCTGTTTGATCTGGGGACTTCTATTCTGAACAATAATGTCCTAGAGGATATGTCCCCTCTGTTGCCTTAAATGTCAGCTTTTTCTATGCTTTGCCTAGACCAAGCATGTGCATGTGGTTCTGCTCTTAGGACTCAGGTAACACACAGAAAACCACATCAGTAAAGGTCTACCTTAAGCAAGCATATTTGTTAATGAGAGAGCTGCTTAAATGTGCCAGGCTGATACCTGCCACGGTTTTCGATAAAATGCTTCTTTCAGGCTGCTTCCCCCAAGGAAAGTTCTCTCAATCAGGTTTCACTTTACAACTGCTCTACAGCCCCTGAGGTTCGCCATCTGTCAGGTGATGGGTAGTTGTTGGATAAGGGAGTGTCAGTGTGATTTAGATCTTGGGTGTGGTTGTGAAGCCTAATGTTATTTCTCTGACCCCTTTTATAGGGAAAACACCTGGCTACAGTCCATCTTACTCTCTGGTTGCAAACTGTAGCTATGGTTTGGATGCAGAAATGATACAGATCACCTAGAGAACTGAAGATCTTCATGGAGGTCTAACTGAACCCAAAGGGTCCACTTTGTTAACCAGGTTTTAACTGATGATACTCTGATGTTCATTAAGCAAACATAATTTCCTCTTGAGCATGACATCCACCAAAAGGATATTTTTGGTTGTTAAAGTTATGAAGACAGAATCTTCCGGTCTTTCTCAAGCATCCCAAATTGTATCCTCAGCCAAACTTAAATAAATCCATACTTTCCTTGGTCACCCTTTGATATCATGTAATTACTAGATTTATTTGAGATAAAATCATTTTTGTTGGATATATTATTTTGATTGACTTATCTAATACGGTATGAAAATAGTACAATCAAATAATTGTAAGACCTTAAGTCTAAGCACATAATAGCCTGGGGCTACCGTGAGCACCTGATTTTACTGAAGCTTAAGGACTAATGCAGGAAGACTAAAATGGGCAGCAGATCTAACACCAAATTAAAATAGAGCATTAAAAAAGTTAGTATGCTTTTCCTGGCAATGGAAACATCTCCCTGCCAGAGACAGGCCCAGGTTTTCTGGGTCTGGAGCTTATAAAAGTTGTGTATTTCCATGAGAAAAAGCACACAAGAGTTGCCTGGGTGGCTCAGTTGGTTAAGCATCTGACTTGATTTTAGCTCAAGTCTGATCTCAGGGTCTTGAGACTGAGCCCTACACTCAGCAGGGAGCCTGCTTGAGATTTTCTCCTCCTCTCCCTCTGTCCCAATCCCGCTTGCATGCATTCTCTCTCTCTCTCTCTCTCTCTCTCTCTCTCTCTCTAAAATAAGTAATCAAAAAAAAAAAGAAGAAGAAAAAGTATACAAAATTATGAATGCAAATTTGACCCCAATGTCTTGGAGAAATTTTGTAGATGGGAAGACCTAATGTCTGTTTCATTAACTTCTCTCTCCTCTCTACTCATACTTGCCTTTATCCCTCAGGTCCAGGAGTCCCTATCCCCCCTTTAGAACCAATCGTGAAGGGATATCTAAGATTTCCTTTTGACACCCTTGTCTCAAAACTCCCTATGAAACCAGTCCTAACTTTTCAAAAGACAAAGAGTTTTCCAAAAGCAAAGCTCCATTTGTATTTGTAAGGTACTTCCCCATCCCTATCCCCATAATTAAATCATAAAATATAAGTGTACTTATTTTTTATTAAATATTTTTTATTAAATGACATTTAAAAAATGTGGACTCATTAGCAGTGGCTGACATATACTACATACATGATAAACAATAACTGATTCTGGTGATCACTTTGCTGTTAGTAGTTGTTGAAGCAGGAGCTCTAATAGGTGTTATTTAATATTAATAGTGATAATTAACATTACATTTGCAAACAGAACATAATTTTATTTTTCCCTATACCTCTATTCCAGACCATAGGCATGTCTACTCTTTTAAAGTTTTTTTTTATTGTCAGTAATGGGGAAACAGGAAATAATATGAACTTCTGTAAACTCCATATATTTTTCATTATTTTAGCGCTGATCAGTACAAAGCCTGTGTTTTCAGGTACACAGACCACTGAAGTAATAAATACAGGCACTTAAGAAATACACCCAGTCTGAGACTTATCTTGAAATTTTGTTATATGAGTTAGTGTTTCAGGAAGGTGATGGCATAAATGTCAAAGTCAAAATGGGACTGGCAGCTGGTTTTGGGAGAGGATAGTAGAGCATGTCATACTTTGCCCTCTATCTTTGTGGTTGGAGGAAGAATAAGTCTTGGAGTTCCCTCTGCTGTCAGTAGGACATCTAGGTTATGTCTACTTAAGTATTGAAGAAGATTCAATACTCAGGTTACAGTGTTATTTCTTAATGAAGAATGTGGGACTTGAGATATAATTTGAACTGTTATGTAAATATGGATATGTAAAAATAGAAGATTATTACAGGCAGAAACAAGAGAAATGGCAAGAATTAACTATAAACTTAGAACTAATACTAACTGATATCATAAACTGGATATACTAGAAATGTCTCTAAAATTCCTTCTTAAGCCTGTTTTGTTGTCGATGTTATGCTATTGCTGTTATTTGCTGTTGTTTGCACGACAGTTAGTGGTCTGGAGTGCCCTAATATACCACAACACTTTAGGCCATCCCACCTTCTTATTGAATAATATTTGCCTATTTTAATTTTAGCCTAAGCAAAGTACAATTAGGGAATAAATCTTCCAAACTGAAAAACATCCCAAAACCAACTCTAAATGATTTTGGAATCATTCAGTATTTAGGATTATCCACAACACCACTTCCTTCCAATTACACAGCCAAACAAAGGTAATTTGAAACACAATCTCTATGAATTTGGCATATTTAATCGTTAAGATGGGGTTGAATTATTGTTGATAATCAAAACTTTTATATGTATTACAGGCAAGCTCAAAATTTAATAAGATTAATGAAGAATATTGCAAATATTAAAGGCATCTTTTAAAACATATTGACCTATCAAAATGTTTTGCTACAAATCATAGCACAATTCTACAACCCTACATAGTAATAAAATATAACCAATAAATTTTATCAAATGCAAATAAATATAAACAGCTGATAATATAGTTTGCTTCTATCTTCTATCTCTGAGATCTATTCTTTTTTTTTTTTTTCTTTTCTCTTAGAACCTATAGAAACTGTTACTTTGGAAGGGGACATGCGGGAAGTGTCATGAGAGAGGATAGAGTTTAATATTTGGTCTGGAAACATTCTTTAACATAAGTGATCCAGAGAAAACTGTCCACTTATGGTTTAATCATTGCCTCTTTGAATGGATTTCTTAAAAAAGAAATTTCAAATGTGGTTATGAATTCTTCTTAAGTATGTTTTTAAGCAAACTATTTGTGAAATATATATAATCATTTATGGCTATTTAAAACTATAGGAACTTTTTTGAAAACCCAACTTGTTTACTATTTGTCTTCATTATGTCCAGGAATATCATAAAGAAACAATTATATATTCTAATAGGTACACTTCAAAGTGCATTGACATATGATCCATGACAGTTTAGCTTAGTAGTATAATTTTAACCACAGGCTTTGTATTCAGAGACCTAGATTGAAAAATTGTACGATTTTGGCTAATGTATTGATCTCCTTCATCCTCAATTTCTTCATCAATAAAATGGGGATAAGAAATCACCACTGTTGTTGTTAAGATTAGTAATAGTTAATACCAGGGTGTTTGGGTGGGTTAGTTGGTTAAGTGTCTAACTCTTGATTTTGGTTCAGGCCATGATCTCAGGGTTGTGAGATTGAGCCCAATGTCAGGCTCCATGCTGGGTGTCTAGCCTGATGAAGATTTTCTTTCTCCTTTTCCCTCTCACTCTCCTTCTCTCCCTCTCTCTCATAAAAAAAGAAAAGAAAAGAAAGTAAAGTAAATGTTTAGGACAAGTACTTGACTTTCATAACCATTCAACTAAACTGAGTCGTGTTATTATGACTGACTAGTAGGAAAATTATACATAATAATGTACATAAATCAATTAGCACAAAGTGGTCATACTGAAAGCACTCAAAAATTATTTGTTGTTATTGTTGTTTTAAAGTATAAAATGCTTAGCCCTGAATGTAGTAGATATTCATTAACTATCAGTTTCCTCTTGCTTTCCTATGCAACATACACATTTCCCTGGGGAGTCTGGGTGGTTTGGTGCAGGGTCATTGTCTCTCATGCTAAACAGACTTACATTTCTGTCGCTTCTTTCCTACTTCCATTCTATGAGACTTGTACAATCATAATAATGAACACTCGAACAAAACATTGCGAAAGACTTTGAAATGGGCCCAGCTGGGTGCCTTCAAAGGAAAACTGGGTGTTTTCTAGGCATGTCCTCTTAGATTGTCTGATTCTCGTGGGTCTCTGCACCTCTCATTATCTTGGAGCTATTTTACAGTTCTGTACATGGTAGATAACTAATAGCAATGAACATGATTATTTTTCATACACATGAAAATAGATTTTGTTCTAACAAAACATGCCTGACTTCCCTCCTTCCCTGTGGAATACATAAATTTTACATTATTTGTAAATAGATTTTATTATTACTTAGTGTGTGTGTGTGTGTGCGTGCACTAAAACTACGTTTTAGTTCTCCTTAGAACCAACTGTAATATCTCACTAGTTTCCTCATTAATTGATGAGTTAAATAAAATCTTTGGTATATATGATTATATGGTTATACTGCCTTCTAAAGATTATACTTTTACATACTCAATACATTTTAGGTACTCTTACTATCAGAACTATTCTAAATATTCTTTCACGTGTTAACCTTAGAAGTCAGAAATACTACACCTGGATACACGGCATCCTTTTAAAAGACTCATAACAGATGTACTCAACTAGTGTACCATAGAAGGCCAAGACTGTAAATATGGTTGAAATAATAAGTTTAGAATCTCTAGTTGTTCAACCATGGGCAAATCACTTATATTTCCTCTTCCAAGAAATGGAGACAATAATATCTGCCTCAAAGGATTGTTGTTGAGATTGATTGCAACAGTGGAGACATGCAGTTAGCTCAGTACCAAGCACTTCAATGAACAGTAGTGATTGCTATTATGGAAATTCAGCATCTGACCAGGTAGTCCATTTCACTGCTTAATAGTTCTCATACTTAGCAGGTGTTTCTTACAAGGAGCTCTAATCTTGACTGTTGTCCCTTTCATTTTCTAGTTTGCTTGTCTATTTGGTTTGGTTTTATGTCACTTTACTCCTTCCCACATGACTGTAGTTCACATTTTTTAGTAGAAATGCTAGTTCTATTCTGAATAGCTCTTTCAAGTTAAATATCACTTCTTCCTTTCTTTGTTTTTAGTATTGCATATTTCCCAGATTCTTCACCTACCTGGTTATCTTGTAATTTATAAAGGTTATCCTCAAATTACTATGCCTAGAACTTAACACCAAATCCTCCTTGTGATCTGAACTAAAATGTAGTGCTGAACCACCATTGATCAAGGCATATATTTTCAGAATTCAACACAGGGATACTTTACATTTATTAAATTTAGAAAAGTTAGAAATTTACATGTACCATTAGTAATAGTCATAGTATTAGTAATAATAATAGTATTACTATACATCAATAATAGTAGTCAATCATATTACGTACCACATTTAACACACAAAACAACCCTTGGAAGTGGTTACTCTTATGGATTTAGATTAAGTATATGGAGCACATATTATTTATTTTGGGCAAGCAGGAGGAAGTCAATAAATGTTACCAGTTTCTTCTAGTCATTCAGCACTTAACCTCTAATTTATTGCTTCCCTAATCATTGCCCAGGGAATCTCACAGGTAGGTGACCTGAGCTGTGGTCTAATCTCCATCAGGCTAGCCACAGTTGACCTATTGCCCCTATGGAAAGAAAGTGGCATCCTTTCATCAGATATTTCTTATCACTTTTTTTTCCAGTGAGAAAAGTATCAGGTGATTCGCAGTCTATAGTTAGTTTACTTTCAGCTTAGATGTTAAAAATAAATTTACATTTAGTCACTTAAAGTACGTTTTAGAGTCCTACTTCACAGTGCTACTATTTCTCCCATTTAAATTTCTAAAAGAACTTTTAGTAATAACAAACCCCTTTTCTTTCCTTCAAAATCTATTAAAAGATCTTCCAGAATGAGGCATGCAATTCTAGAAAAATATTAAGAAGGCATAATTGTCCTCTGAGGACAGGATAAATGAAAAGTTTGTTTATGGGCGCCTGGGTGGCTCAGTGGGTTAAAGCCTCTGCCTTCGGCTCAGGTCATGATCTCAGGGTCTTAGGATCGAGGCTGCATCAGGCTCCCTGCTCAGAGGGGAGCCCGCTTCCTCCTCTCTCTCTGCTTGCCTCTCTGCCTACTTGTGATCCCTTTCTCAAGTAAAAAAAGTTCGTTTGTTTAGGCAGAAATTTCTGATCATTTATTATCTTCTATAGTGAATTGTGACTTTCAAAAAGATTTGTCCAAGTCCTAATCTTTAGTACCTGTGACTGTGACTTTATTTGGAAATAAGGTCTTTTGAGATATAATTAAAGATCATAAATGAACTCACCCTGGATTCAGAGTAGGCCTTAAATCCGATGACTGGAGTTTTTATTTTTTTTTAAGTTTTTATTTAAATTCCAGCTAGTTAGCATACTGTGTAGCATACATATTAGTTTCAGGTGTAGAATTTAGTGATTTAACACTTCCATATAACGCCTGGTGCTCATCACAAGTGTCCTCCTTAATCTCCAACACCTATTTAACACATCCCCTACCCACCACCCCTGTAGTAACCATCAGTTTTTCTCTATAGTTAAAACTCTGTTTCTTGGTTTTCCTCTCTTTTTCCCCTCATGTTCATTTGTTTTGTTTCTTAAATTCCACATATGAGTGAAATCATATGCTAAGTGAATAAGTCAGTCAGGGAAAGAAAATACCATGTGACTGGTGTCTTTATAAGAGAAGAAAAGGGACATTTGATTACACAGGAGAGAAGGCCATGTCGATATTGTGGCAGACTGGAGTTCTATTGTTACCGACCAAGGAATTACAAAAGCCACCTGATGCTGGAAGAGTCAAGGAAGAATTCTTCCCTAGAAGTTTCAGAGAGACTGCAGCCCTGCCAACATCTCCATTTAGGAATTCTAGTCTCTAGAACTGTGAAAGAATGAATTGTTGTTTTAAGCCACCAGATTTGTGGTAATTTGTTGCAGTAGCTCCAGGAAACTAGTATATCTTCCATAGACACTCTTAGTTAACCAGTATGATACAGAAATAGCATCAACTTTCTCTATAACTTCTGTGGTTCTCCATTTAGCAATTATAAAAATGACTAATCTACTGTTGTGGAGGCAATTAACTCTGTTTTCCAGCCTTACTTAAAGTATCATTTACTTTTTATATATTGTTCTTTCATTTCAAAAGATTTTACTGATCACCTTCAAATACATTATGATACTGTGGTGAACAAAATGGCCAACACACATACACACACACTCATACACACACAATCACACACACACAAATTCTTGCTCTACTGGAGCTTATATTCTAGGGGAGGGTACATAGGAAATAAATAGTAAATTATGTAATGTTGTTAGAAGAGTAAGGAAAATAGAATTGTATGGAGGGTTATGATCATAAATTTAAAAAGTTAGCACAGGGCGCCTGGGTGGCTCAGTGGGTTAAAGCCTCTGCTTTCAGCTCAGGTCATGATCTCAGGGTCCTGGGATCGAGGCCTGCATCGGGCTCCCTGCTCAGCGGGGAGCCTGCTTCCCCCCCCTCTCTCTGCCTGCCTCTCTGCCTCCTTGTGATCTCTCTCCCTCTGTGAAATAAATAAATAAAATCTTTAAAAATAAATAAATAAAAATAAAAATAAAAAGTTAGCACAGACTTGAATGAGATGACATTGGAAAAAAATTTAGAAGGAGCTAAGTGAGTACATTATTTTATCTAAGGGGGAAATAATTCTAGTTAGAGGAAACAACCAATGCAAAGGCTTTCATTTTGGGCTATGCCTGATATATTTGAGAAAGAGAATAACAAGGCCAGAGCTAATGGCCCTAGAAATCAAGGGACCGCAAGGGCTTCACTTGTGAGATGCATAGCCATTGGAGGGCTTTTAAGAGAGCAGTGACATTGTCTGAGTCATGTTCAAAACAGAAGTTTTTAATCATTTTTGTGTCAAGAATTCGTTTTGGATGTTTCCAGTTGGAATCACTTTTATTTGAGGTCCATTTCCAATATGGACTATTAGAAGAATGTTTTGATGTTAATACCATTAAATGTGTAGATAATACAAAGTAAACCATATCACAAGTTTGTGATAGGGAAAAATATGTGATTCATCAAAAATCTAGCTGTGAGTATACTAAATACTGTAATTTTGAAATAGTGCTAGATGTAAATGATATTTCAAGATATCTGTGGCAACTTAAATGTGATATGAAAACACCTGTAAATGATTTGGTGACCAAAATGAGAATACTGTTAAGACTACCAGGACTTGGGCGCCTGGGTGGCTCAGTGGTTTAAAGCCTCTGCTTTCGGCTCAGGTCATGATCTCAGGGTCCTGGGATCGAGGCCCGCATCGGGCTCCCTGCTCAGCGGGGAGCCTGCTTCCCCCTCTCTCTCTGCCTGCCTCTTTGCCTCCTTGTGATCTCTCTCCCTCTGTGAAATAAATAAATAAAATCTTTAAAAAAAAAAAAAAAGACTACCAGGACTTGTTGTCTATATTCATAATCAGTGAAATGACTCCCTGAATTCTATCCAAATTAATAACCATTGGTTTGTATGTATGCTATAATGAAATTAAAAGTAGAAGCAGAAACACTAATAATCTAGGTATCATATGATTTAACTTAGACTGGCATTTTGCCACTTAGAAATGAAGAGATTTTTATGATGATGTGGCTATTTCAATATGTAACTGCAAGCCTCCTGTGGTCTTAATGTCACATGTAGGAAAGAAAAAATGAAATTACATTTTTAATTTATTTAGTTTATCATGTTAAGTCTGATACAGTCACAGGTATAAATATGGAGAAAATGAGAGTTTACTCCCTTAAAGATGACTATATTTTACCCCAGGAGCATATTTATTTGGGAGATAGATGATATAGATATAGATCTTTGTTTGAGATACACACACACACACACACTTTATTTCCCAGTTTATGATATGGATTTGTTCTCCTATATTTAAAAGGAACCTAGATAGAAAAAAATAACTCAACTATAATATCACCAATACCCTACTTGTGTTATATTATTTGAGTTATAATCCAAGCCAAAAATAGTTTAGTTTTCAAAAGGAAATACACCTATACAAATTTACGCCAAATCTCTCTCCTTAGGTGGAAAAGTAAAAGTTATAAAATTTTAATAAATATAATTTAATTTTAAATGCCTTACTCTCATGTAGGTCTTAAAACACATCAAAGTTGAAAGTGAACGTAATTCTGGACCTTAAAAGAAGAAAGTTTTGTGTTAATTTTCAATATCTTGGCCAAATCATGAAGAAACAAAGGGATCTATTTTGGAATTTTCATTATGTAACTAATAATCCAAAAGTCATTTTAGTCACTTGATTACCTATAAGCAGCATAATTTTATAGACCTCATTAAAATGTCTCACTCTTTCATTGTGCTAGGATGCACTATCTCTTTTATTTTCCATTATCACAATTCAGTAAGTATGCATTACACCCAAGCAAGTCCACAAATCAGCTCTGTGTTAAATATATGGCATTAAACATATAGAAAGAATATTCAGTTGATTGTGATATTTATACTTGCATTGTTTGTTTTTGCCTAATCCCCATTTTAAAATATCTGGATACACCAAGTAGAGTATAGTGTGTAGATTTTTGCTGCTTCTGAAATTAGTGTCAACCATATCTTTGTCCTTGCCACAGGCTATGAAAGACAGTACTTTAAAGGGTTCTTTCTTTTTCTTTCTTTCTTTCTTTCTTTCTTTCTTTCTTTCTTTCTTTCTTTCTTTCTTTCTTTCTTCTTCTTCTTCTTCTACTTCTTCTTCTTTTTCCTTCCTTCCTTCCTTCCTTCCCTCCCTCCTTCCTTCCTTCCTTTCTTCTTCTTCTTCTTCTTCTTCTTCTTCTTCTTCTTCTTCTTCTTCTTCTTCTTCTTCTTCTTCTTCTTTCTTCTTTCCTTCCTTCCTTCCTTCCTTCCTTCCTTCCTTCCTTCCTTCCTTCCTTTTTTGTAATCCAATAAGGTATGTTCTCAGAAAGAAGCTAAAGACCCTCTCTCTTTAAAAAAAGTAATAAACTTTCAAGTAAGGTTAAGACACAGTAATAATAGCAGACCACTATAATTCCTTAGAAAATTCTGTAATAAAATTTTGTATCTTTCCATATTTCTATTGATATTCTAAGTAGAACTTGAGATTTAAAAGTTGGGAATATAACATATGAATCAGCTTAACATTTAAGAACATGCATTATTAAAAAGGTGTTGTTAAAATGTCATATTGTAGGAACTACATTAGCATTGTTTTAAAGGTTAGCTGTATTACATGTGTCTTTAGAATCTCAAGGAATCTATAAATTTTAACTATATATGCATACATGTATATTTCATGTCTGCATATATATTTTACATATTCAAGCATATACATGCATATGTGCACACACAAATATATTTATAGGTAGATAGATAGATGATAAATATTTACTTGTGGGCATGAGATGCATATATACAGAGAGATAGAGAGACTGTCATTTTATAATAACAGGGATCAGCCCTGCTAGCTAGTAGGTGGAGAGTGAATGTAGTGATTTTGTGAATTGCCTTTATAGCCTAAGAATCAAGAAAATATAGGAAAGCTTTTCTGCTGCTTTGGCCGAAAGTGGTTCTTTGCTGGATCCATATCCTATTTCCGTTGACCCCTTGAATAGGGTGGCTCAGCTGTTCTTTGCTTTCATGTCTTACCTCATTTTATCCTAACAACTCTATAAAGGCACATATTATTCTTTCCAGGTTATGGGTGATAAAACCAAGGGATTGAATGACTTCTATATGGCACACTGCTGTTCTTTCCACCTTTAGAGTGCTTTGATTTCCACAGCATTTTCAGTGTTTATCAGTGGAGAGTGGGATTTAGGGCTATCTGCATCAGAATCAAATCACATGAGATTCTTGTTAAAAAAAAAAAAAGAAAAGTATATTTTTGATAAGTGCCTGCACCCTGTCAAAGCAGAATCTAAAAAGAGGAGACACTGGAATTTGCATTTGGTACCAACAACCAAAGGGTTATTTTGTTTATGAAAAGACCAATGTTATGGCTAACAGAAAATGAGCCCTAGATCTCAGACTGCTGAGTCATTGCCTAGAGCCTTGTTTCACAAAATGTGGTCTGTACACCACCAGCACCAGCATTAACTGGAAGCTTGTTAGAAATGCAGAAGCATAGGCCCGCAGTGAAGTTTAGTATGCATGATCTCCAGGTGATTTGTCTGCATACTACTGTGTGAGAAGTCCTGCCTTAAGACTTTTCCATTATTCACCCCATTTGGTATTTCTCAAACTCTTTTATAATACTAATAATCATCAGGCAGCATTGTCAACCATGGTTGTCTCCAGAATTCCCTGGAGATTGGTTCTTTATGTCTGAGAAGGTGTCTGGAATCTGTATGTTCAGAAAGCAGCTCAGGTGATCAATGTCATTGAAAAAGTTTGTAAAACATCATTTCTATGATCTTAATACAAACTCTGGTGTATCTATCTGTTGGTTGTTGGAGTTCAGGATTGGTATTTGAGTCATAGATCAACAGACAGTTGGAACAAATTATCTGTGTCTGTGCAGAGGCAGCATGGTGTGGGGATGATGAGCACATGGATACAAGTGTGTGCCAAAGTTATTTAAATTCTCAGCCCTCAGTTTCCTTATTTGTAAAATTAGGACAATAATCCTATATACTTCATAGAGTTGTGAAGAATAAATGAATTTTTATGAAAGACCCTAAAAATAGTTCCTGCTTACTTGATATTACTAATATGTAGCTTCCCTACAAAGCCCCTTCATAATTGGGCCCCTGCCTGACTTTATGTTGGTACTTCTCCAAACACTGCAGTGTCTCTTTGCCAGCTCTCTTTCTTGAGAGTAAAATTAGATTTTTGAATTTAAATTCCTATACTCTGAATACATCTTCCTCTCTTCCTCCTGCCATCCTATGTAGGCAAAAGTCTGTGGTTAAAGTTTTGGACATGAAAGAGCTCCTTAGGGCCACCTGGTAGCCTGCACCCCAATTTCAACTGCAGCTGTTCCAGCTCTATTTCAAGCCAGGTGGGTGTTACCATCTCCACCTTGTGACTAAAAGAAACCTTAAAAAAAACTGAAGTAGGCAAAGAGGCAGCAGAAAGAATTATCAAATATTGAGCGGCACTTGGTATAAATGATTTTATTTGCATCAAAGCCATGCAGAGATATTTTAGAGGTATTTTAACTAATAGATTACTTATTTTTGCTAAGACCACACAGAGTAAGGGATACTGATTCCAAATCCAGATCTCATGGTCTCTGTAGCTAGAGCTTTTTCCATTAGGGTAATATATTCTCCGTATTTCAGAAAGGAGTTGAGGAAATGTAGAGAATGCAGTACAGTTGAAGATAAAATAGTGTTTTCCTACAGTGCAGGAAAAAGGAGAATGGAGATAAAGTTAAAATAATAGCTAACCATTTTGAATGCTTACAGTGGATCAGACTTTATGAGTTTTACATGCATTAACCAATCCAGTCTCTGAAGTAATCGTCATTATTATTGTAGTCCTCATTCTACAGATGAAGAAACTCAGGGCCAGGAATATTAAGTAAATAGTCCAAAGGCACAATAAGGGCTGGAGATAGCATTGGAAAGTAGGGAGCCTAAGTCCAAGTCTGAGCTCTTAACCACTGGGTCATACAGTCTGCCTAAAGCTGAGCTCCCAAGTGTGTCTTCATCTCTAGTCATTCAGGCAGCTGGGGGCACAAAGGAAGTCATTAGAAATTCAACTTGCTATTTTTTTTTCCATGAGTAGATGTATCAATTCAACTGCAAAAACGTTTTTTCTTAGGGTTCAATTTAAGTAAGGACTTTTTATGTGTTATGACCATTTCCATTTCCTGATTTAATTCAGCTTCCTATACCACTAGCATTCATCTCAATTAGAAAAGAGTATTGGTGTACAGCAATCTTACTGTCACTCATGAGCAAATATACCTAGGGAATTGGATTTCTAATACTGAGGCATTGTAGAAGACTTTAATTTCTGCAGGTTTAGTTTGAAGAGAGGGGGAGCTGAAACTAAAGGAACTTTGAGAGCATCACAGAAAGTCTCTCTACAACTCTAAATGATACTGTTGGCAAGGGCAGAGTCAGCCCTCCCAGTGTCTGGGCAGGATGAATTGCCATTTCTGACAAACATCCCTTACACCTTCTTTCCAGCTTTTAAAATAAGCCATGTGGCTTAGAAGGAGACTACCTCTAAGATACCAGAGAACTGCTCTGTCCTGGTCACACAGTGGTGGGGAATTATTTTTTTTTTAAGAGAAGGCATGCACATTGGGCCATCCTTGGGAATCAAGGAAGAGACAGGGTGGGGGGGATATTTGAGAATCATTTTTCTGGTTCTTCCTAGTAACTGAATTATCTCATGAGAATATTGAAACCCAGTCTGTTTGTATTTTGTTTAATTTTAGCTTTCCTGTTCCCTTACTGTGACTTTTGGAATTTGGATCCAAGAAAATTAACTTTATCTGAGAAGTCTGCCTCCTCCACAACGTGGGTAGGGTTAATCATACCCTGTTTTGCATCTAGGATTTATCATGGTTGTAAAACAGTCAATTGTGTATCTGTTCCTCTTTCTTTCTAAGTTTCATATTCCTGGAAAGCAGTGACCTTGCTTTACTCTTTTTTTTTTTTTAAGTCCCCAGTGTCAAGTATAGAGTTTAACACAAAAGTGATAGATAATTCTTGGTTGAACAGATATATCATTGAATAAATCTATAAAAATAATATGTCCATTGTTTTTGGCAAGGTAATCACACAATATCTGTCACTAATGAGGCTCATATTAACTCCATGCATAAAATAATAAGAAATTAGGCTGCTGTCCCAAGTACATGCTCCAGATCAACCTGGGAGCTCAGCTGTGATTTGTTTTCCTGCCTATTCTGCTTCTGGCTGTGTGAAGCAAGCTAAGCCCTCACAGCTGGTCATTGTGAAAAGGGAAGTGACAGGTCAATTTCATAAACACCAATAGCACTGTACAAAAGGGGAAATATGGGATATTCTTCCCCTTAAGGAGTACCTGTATATTCATGACCACATCTCTTATGTCATTTACCCACAATTGCCTTAAACCTCTATAGTGAATCAGGCCCTTATATCAAAAGTACATAGAGGAGAGCATATCTGCTGGATTTAGAGCTGAAATACAAAACCAACAGAGATAAAGAAAAACATATTTCACCTAATGACAGTACACCATTGCCTGTACATACATGATCTTTCTGAATGCTGATCCTTCCATTTTGTAAATGCAGAAATGAGTTCAGAGAGCCTAAACAACTTGTCTATGATCACAGAGCTGGGAACTAGCAGAGGTAGAGATTTAACTATAGGTTTTTTTGATTCTAAAACCTAAAATCAATTCATCAGCAGAATGAATTGATCTTTCCATTACAATAAATTTAGAATAAAAAGTAGAAACCAACAAACTGCTACTCATTCAATTGGCAAATTACCCATGAGGAAGGAATAATTAAGGAGGACAAAAACTCAGAAGAATCACTGAAGTGTATAATAATAGCTACAGTAATAAAGTTGAACCTTCTACTGCTATAAGAAACCAAAATGGAAATGCAGAGATTATAATCACCATTTTCATTTGCTCAGAATTGTTCACAAAATGCCATGGCATTTATTATCTCATTTCACCCTCACAAAAACCTTAAAACATTGGTTCTCTCCGTTTTGCATATAAGGTAAAGGAGATACAGGTACCGAAGGAGTGTGTGTCGGGCCATATGGGAAATATGTGGCACTAGAATCCAGAACTTTCCCATGTGTTGAGACCAGAACGACACTTTGTGCCCAAATTAAAAATCTTCAGAAGTCAAAAACAAAATCAATAGCAGTCTCATTCATGAGTGTCTGTTTAAACAATTTCACTAAGATTCTGGTTAAGCTTTAGCCGGTTTAAAGTCAGCAATATGGGACATTAAATAATTATGTTTCATAATAAAAATCTACGTAATATTTGAAAAGAGGAGGTAGTTAGTACTTCCTAACCACTTTTTTCTCGAAATTAGCCAGCAGTTATTTCCATGGTAAGTTATGTTCCCACCTCAGTTATTACCAATCTTTTCCTGATTGCACTGGCCAATAACCCATTCATAGCCTGGTTTTTGACAAGATATAGTCTCTAACTGACCTTGATTGATGTGGCAAATTGAAATAAAATTGCTTATCTCCCCATCCCCTTTAAAAAAAAATCTCAAGAAAGCGGATCTTTCTCATGTTTTTTTTTTCTTACTTTCTCCTCTCACTTGCTTTTAAGATTCTTCCTCTTAGATTTACTCTACCATTTGTTAGTTTTGTTTGTTTAGTGGGTAGAAGTGGAGCAGCTGCATTATAATAGGATTGTGATGCCTCTTCATTGTCTTTCAATGTCGAAGGAAGGATTCAGCTTCTCTGAAATACTTATCTCATCCTGCGGAATGGCAATAATAATAACTTCACAAGATGGTTGTGAGAAGCAAAATTCCAAATTCAGTACAGCTAGAGCACAGAGCGTAGAATAGAGGAAGTACTTCATTATTGGACTTAATGCTGTAAGTGAAAGAGAGTTGTATGTGCTCCTTTCAACACTGGGTTGGTAAGTAATTCGTAGGTTTCTGACAGGGTGTTCTCACCATTTTATGGGGAAATTTAATCTGTCCTTAAAAACAAATAGTAAATAATACCACCTAGACTATTCCTTAGCCAGTGGATCAGATATGTTGACATCATCTTTGAGAAAAGAAACTTTTCTTCCTTTCTTTTACCCCCTCTCTCTTTGGCATAAGTCATTGGCATATATCAGGAAAGCAGCTGCAAGAATGCTGGAATTTTGACAGTTTGGGGCTGCTTGTCCTTGTCTTTTTATTCCTGTCACAGTCATTTTCGAAAATAGTCTCCTTGACAAAGGAAAAAATATATAACCAGGTAGTTCATTTTCTAGCTCCTATTTTTCTCCATGAGTTTCAGAAAATTTGCCCCTAGAGGCCTGACTTTATCAACAGCTAGTAACATTTGCCATGGAAATACTATTAGGCATCCGGTCACTCAACCCTTTATCAGGTATCAATAACAGCAATGAACACATCCACTTAAATATGACATGGGTCAAAAATGATGATCATAATAGTTAGCTAATCAGTACCTCAGCAGAAAAATTGAACTAAATCTGCTTAAGTAAAAGTAGATTATTTGTTTTGCCCTGGATTATGTTTCTCAAATTTGATCAAGAAGTCTTCAGAAAGAATTCATTTAGAATAGTGGATACCTAAGAGGATATTTATTGAATGCAGTAGGATTAGAGACTTACAGTCACACACGTGACTTTATTTTAGCTGTTACATCAAAAAACTTGACCAATTTCATTAGGAAACTTCATTTTGTTCCCCAAAATATCTATTAACTAGCCAACTTAACATCAACTGTGCCCTTAATTATAAAATCAGAGCAACAGTCTTCTTACCAGTGCTCTTTCTCCATCCCAGTGAGAATACAACAGTTTTATCTTAGTAACATAATTTTCCAGAAGCAAGAATGCAATATTAGAATGAACTTGCTTGTAGAAAATCTCTTTATAGCCTGCTCTAATTTCTTAAGGGAACCACTTTGCTGATTCCTTCCAGAATGTAGCAACAGGGACACCTGCATGGCCCAGTCAGTTGAGCATCTGACTATTGATCTTGGCTCAGGTCTTGATCTCAGGGTTGAGTGTTTGAGTTCCACGTTGGGCTCTGCAACCAAGGTGGAGCCTAGTTTAAAAAAAAAAAAAGACTATATTACTATATTTTTATAGTAATTAGCTTCTGATACATTAAGTCTATTATGTCTTAGCTCATCTTTAAATCATGAAAGTGCAAATATTATGCTAATCTTAGTGGTACTACAAATGCTGAGATTTTTAAATTGACAAATCTGGAAGGGACCCTCCAATAAGTTGAATATACTAGTTAGATTGAATAAGTTATGCTGCATTTTCAAAACCCCCAAACTCTTATTGGTTTGTACAGCAAGGTTTATTTCTTGCTCATGCGACATGTCCACGTCAGGTTAGTTTCACCCTAAGAGCTAGATTGACTAGATATCCACGAATGTCACTTTTTCGTACAATATACTGTCTTGAACTGGTTATACTCACTTTTTCAACCACAAGGGAGCCAAAAAATATGATCCTACTATTTGCCACAGGGTTGGGAGAACCATCCATAGCTGAATGATCAGATCAATGACTACCATATTAAAGAAATTATTATAGTGCTGGTATAAAGAATAAAATTTGTAAGTAGGTTGAATTAAGGAAGTTGAAAATACATTTAGCCAATTGAGGAGATGTCTTTTAGGGATAATCCAGGATGGAGAATGAGTTTAATCATATTGCAGTTTACCTTCCAGTGCCAAAGTCTATCTTTTCCCAGCCCTCAAGGCAACAAATGTTTATTGAACACATATTATATAATATGTGATTTACCAGATACTATATGGTTAAATAGGTTAAAAAGGTATGAATCTGCATTCAACTTATGTTTATGGAAGATTTATTTTAAGAATAATAACAGGTACTATTATGTACATTACTGCAGGTACCCTCACAGCAAATAAAGTTGGTGTTATCATTCTTGTCAGACCGATGAGGACATTGGTTAAGAAAGGAGCATAAACTTGTCCACATTTAATGGCAGAGTTAATCTAAACACCTTGGTCATTGTAATGGCAAGTTGTGCTCCTTCTAACATATATATGATGACAATAAGAAATGGCCCAGATAAAAATAAAAACCAAAACAAAACAGTTGCCTACTCATGCAGAAGAATCTTTGTGAGTAATATGTTTCACACTTCAGTTTGACAGTTTCTCACTTTTGTTGTCTTCTCTTTTTCATATCCCTCAGTTGTGGGCCTTTATCAGACTTCTTTTGTTATAGTACTATAATTTCCTTTCTCTTTTCTTAGGGAGTGTCATCCATTTGTACAAATTGGGCCTCACTTCCAGAATATATACCAGTATTTCCATTTCCATTCCCATGACCAAGTCTGTTTTAGTTCTGTTACCCAATTAATCTAAATTTTAAAGGCAAACTTACACATTCTTCACTAAAAACCACATTTCGTTAATATATGTTTTAGTTAATTTCAGAATATTTTCAAGTTCCTCAGGATCCATGTGTTAGTATAAATTTTTTTATATCTTCCTCACTCCCACATTCAGTCAGTTAAGAGCTTATCCCTCACGATGGCTCCTGTAATTTATCCCTTTCTGTCAACCTCACTACTAAAATTCTATCCCTTATGACATCAACTGCAAACCTTTGCTGTAGTTTCTATTCTCTTTTCCCTTTCAGCATGTCATTGCCTAAAGTTTCAGTTGAATATACAGACATTTGATATCTAATAGCAGGCATTCAAATTTCTTTATATTCTGGCCTAATGCTCCTCTCCCAGCTTATTCTCCACTTTGTATAACACAAAACAAAATAGAGGATCCTGGCTGGCTCAGTTGGTAGAGCATATGACACTTGATCTTGGGGCCTTAAATTCAAGTCCCACATTGGGTATAGAGATTAAATAAAAAATTAAAAATAAAAGTCTTAAAAAATATATCATAAAAGAAAAAAAAGAAAGAAAAAAAACCTTTCATTTTACTCCAAATGTCCGAGTACTTTTCTAAATACACCTCAAACTTTCTTACCACTGTCCCTTTGATCACGTTATTTTTATCATTTAGTTTGTCCTTCATACTCCAAATACCTAACTGAAGCTCCACCAATTATGTTAGGCTGAGATAAAATTCATTGTGTTTCATTTTTTATACATTCTGAATCACACTCACAGCTTAGTAAATTATTCTTTTCTTTGTGTTACTACAGTTCTCACTCCATGCACTAATCATTGACAATGCTATAGTCTGCCTTTAATCTACACCTTTTAACCTAATAGATTGGATTCTCATATATAGTAGGTAGACTACAAACATCAGTGTGGTCAATAAATTATTAAATTGGTAACTTTCTGGAGGCAAACTAAAGTCTTAATGAAAAAAAATTGAATTTGGATTATCTTTGGAGCACTTGACTGGCAGTCAGTAGAGCATGTGATTCCTGGTCTCAGGGTTATGAGTTCAAACCCTATCTTAGGCATAGAGATTATTTTAAAAAAATAAAATCTTTAAAAAAATAAAAATAGATGTGGATTATTCTAGACATTAAAATTTCACCTAAGGGGGATTTAGTATCGTGCTATGCTATTGAAAAATAAGAACCAACCTAATTTTCTGCATGAAGTAGTGGTAGAGGAGAATTCTTAGAACATTTGTGGTCCAGGGGTGCCTGGGTAGTTCAGTCATTAAGCCTCTGCCTTCTGCTCAGGTCCTGATCCCAAGGTCCTGGGATCGAGTCCTGCATTGGTCTCCCTGCTCAGCGGGAAGCCTGCTTCTCCCTCTCCCACTCCCCCTGCTTGTGTTCCCTTCTCTCCTTGTGTCTCTCTTTCCCTGTGTCAAACAAATAAATAAAATCTTAAAAAAAAAATTAGTGGTCCATTCATAAATTCAAATTCAAAAATATATTGGAGCAATGTATATTTTTGTTGAATGCCAAGGAATAATATGCACAAAAAAAGTTAGGAGAAGAGCGAGCGAGTTACAAAAAAAGTGCTCTTTTTTTTTTTTTTTAAGATTATGTGGTAAACCAAGATCCGATCCCCTTCTTTGTCTGAGCACTCACCGCCTTGTAGTTAGTCGTAGTTATCTGTGGCTATGAGATTTGTTTTGGCCAAAAATATGTGAGCGGAGATGATGTGTGCCATGTCCAGGTAATGGCATTTAAAGTGGAATGTAAGAGTTTCTTTGTTCCCTTCTCCTGCTGCCAGAAGTCCTGAAGACTTGTGCTTTCGTGGTGACATCCTAAAACAGGGGTGCATCCATCAAATTAGGGCCCTGATTAACCGCATTTTGTTTTCTGTTGTACTGTTTTTGTTATGAAATTATTGGCAAGTATTTTAGGAGCTTCTCATGTGAGATGATAACTATGCAACTAACATGTTAATAACTAACATGTTCATATATATTTTTTATAATGACAACCTTAAGGTTTAGAAACTAGCAAACTGGCAGAACACAGGTTGGCAGAGAGTAAAAGATGAACAAATTACTCATTGTCAATACCACAGAACTGCAAACACTAACCCTGTAGGTTAACTCCTTCATCTAAAGAATAAGAAACAGAAAGTCATATAAAGGATGGGTAAAAGGGGAGAGACAAAATTCTTGTTTTCTTGCTTCTAATCCCATGTCCTTCTTACCATATACACTTCTGCTAAAGGAATGGCATTCTTCCCTCCATTTAACTTTTGCCTAGCTCTCTAGCTAATCTAATTTGAAAATGTGTTACAACTATCATCAGAACTGCAGAGTAAAATGGACTGGGTAGTTAACAGCATGCTTTGATAATGGGTATTAATGTTCACTTTATGATTAAATGTAATGTGGTTTTCAAAATATGGGCCATTGACTAATATTACTCTGCCAAGGCTATCTGAGCGCCTAATGGATAGAGTACCTTGCTAGGCATTAGGAAAAGAAGAAAATTAAAACAAAAACTAACAAACAACAAACCCTGTCCTCAAGGACTCCTCAGTCTAATGGAAAGTAGAAAAAACCTCCATAATAAAGTGACTTATGTAGTGCTATTTCAGAGTTATACTCAAGGCACTTGGGAATACAGAAGGGAGGCCTGGGCTCAGGAAAAATATTTCAAAGGAGGCACTAATTGAACTGATATTTGAAACATGATTAAGAGGAGTTTTCACGACATATAAGGGGAGGAAAATGCATTCTGAAGGCCCAGAGTATGCAAAGACATTAAGTAGCTGGAACCATGGTGCAGGTGCCAAGAAATAATTATGGCTGGAAGATGTTGTGAGAAATGAGACAAGCAGGAACAAATCAGTCTATGCCAAGTATAATTCTTTTGTTTCTTAGACTTTGAGTGNATGCAAAGACATTAAGTAGCTGGAACCATGGTGCAGGTGCCAAGAAATAATTATGGCTGGAACATGTTGTGAGAAATGAGACAAGCAGGAACAAATCACAGTCTATGCCAAGTATAATTCTTTTGTTTCTTAGACTTTGAGTGAAAAAAAAAGACTTTGAATTATTCTACCTACATGTTGGATTTAAAAATATTTTTGAACAAATAATTTTTAAATTTTGTTTTATTAACTTTGAGATCAAAATAGTGAGTTTTGGATAAATAAACTGGAAAACAAAGATCAAAAATTTGTCATAAAATAACTTTTAAATGGCACATGTAAAAGGCAGTAGATCTTAAGTGTTACCACACAAAAAAAATGGTCACTGTGTAAGTTGATGGATGTGTCAATTAACTTAATTGTGGTGAGCATTTCATCATGTATATGTATATTAGATTATCACACTGTACACCTTAAAAAATCTTGTTGTATACCTAAATGTTTACTTAAAAAATATAATAAATAAGTAAATGACATACCTGAGAAAAAAGAACATATTGATTAAAATTGCATTTATAAAATGACATATATCCAACTACTATGGCAAATTGTAGTTATTTTATTTTTTTTAAATTGTAGTTATTTTAATAATTAGTTATTTAATAATTTTAATAATTTTGCAGTATTTTAATACTTTTCTATTATATTTAATATATTATATGATATATAAACATTTAATTTCATTTTAATTAAATAAATAATACTTCAATACATTTAAGAATAAATTGCTTATGTGGCATTGCCTGAAGTTTATAATTATCGCATACCAGATAAAATTCATGGTATTTATTATTATAGATCTCTATTATGTGTGTGTGTATGTTGTGTTGTGTGTGTGTGTGGAAAGAGCTGAAGTAGATATTTTTAAAGTATCTAGCCATTAAATTCTATCATTCCACGTTTTATAAGCTTTTATTTTAATTCCAGTTAGTTAACATGCAGTGTTATATTAGTTTCTATAATTTCACTCTTTTAATTTATCTAAATTCTTAAGAACACAAGCAAAAATGTGATAAATTGCCATGTAGAAGAGGGATGGACCAATCCTAATTCTGCTTCAAGTAAAAATTAGTTTCCCTTAGACTCTAGAGTTCCATTTGGGAGGAGGAGGAAGAAAAGATTCATTAGAATCAGTGTGGGGAAGAAACAGGGAGAGACAATGGACCTCTTAAACCTTCTCCTTGAATGTCTCAGAATGATGCATAACACAAAAACACAACCATGTAACAATAATTCCCTTTGTCTAATAAAGTACGTGGGTAGTTTCCATTTTGATCCAGAAATTTGGGGTGAAATTTTGCTACTATTCTTTGCTAAATAAACTATGGTGCAATGGTGGTTTTGTTCACTTATTTACGTGTAAGATCATCTCACTACAATGCTGTTAAAATATTTATACAAATTATAATTTGGTATAAAGTAAGCACTATAATCCAATGTCAATAATCTTGACAATGTGTATACCATGTCCTGGTTTTAGGGAAGAAAACTGTAGCAATCAGGAAATGTACGGATATTTATGAAGAAGTAATTCTAGCTTTACTTAAAATAAAAAGAACAAGCTATAAAAAATAACTAAAAGCATGTGCAGATATTAGTGCTTGGTAAGTGAAAATTCTTTGAAAACCAGTCTAAGATGTGTGCTTCTTGTGCAGACTTCCTCTTCTTCCTCAGTTATTAGAGGTTTGCATATTCCCCCAACACTTTTTAATCCCTTTATCGTGTTAGTTACATTACTGAATTCTAATTTTTTGCTTAATTGGATTAAAAAAGTCAGGTACCACTCTTATTCTTCTCAACATCTGACACGAAATGGGTGTTTAAGAAAGACTGCTGAAGGAGGGGTGTCTAGGTGTTTCATTTGGTTAAGTGTCCAGCTCTTGATCTCAACTCAACTTATCAGGTCTTGATCTCAAGGTTGTGAGTTCAAGCCCCACACTGAGCTCCATGCTGCCCACGGAGCATATGAAAGAAAAAAAAGAAAAAGAAGAAGAAAGACTGTTGAAGGAATACATGAAGAAATGAATGTGTAATTATTATTTAAAAGGATATGAAATGTTTGGAGTAAATTAGGAAAAAATGGTGATCGCCTTAATGAGTTGTTTCTCCTTTACAAGAATTTGACTAAAATGTAAGTATTATATTTTCTTTATAAAGCGAAGTGATAGATATTGATGGATACTACTACCACAAATACCACCTATATATCTTACAGAAAATATCTATGGGGACAACTGAAGTCTTGTAGATAAGATTATAGATCATTTGGGGTACCTGGGTGGCTCAGTTTAAGCATCAGACTCTTAATCTCAGTTCTGATCTAGATCCTAGGGTTGTAAGTTCAAACCCTGCATTGGGCTCCAAACTGGTCATGGAACTTACTTTTAAAGAAATGTATATAAGTTATGGATCTTATTAATATTTTATTAACTTTTTTAATATAAATAATTATGATAATAAGCCCTCAAAGAAGGGTAGCTATTGTGACCTGTTTTGTGTATCTGATTTAATAAACATTATAATAATATTGAGATTAGTTTTAGGGATTCTTTATTAATGATGAACATAGTATTTTTTTTAACATTGACACCCTTCTAGCAATAATCTGAAGCTTTCTATTTCTAATCTTTGTTTACAATTTTTTTTGTTTTCTACTCACAAGGAATGTTTCATCAAGTTTAATACCCCAGGCAGCAGAATATATTGAAGGATCTATGGCAAATTTTAGATGAAATAGCTTGATCCAGTGTGAGTTTCAGAAAATAATGAGTATTGCAAAAATGAGACAAAAAGAAAATCTGAGTGAAGATTTTATAAAGCATAAAAGCAAACTTGTCATGCAATTAAACTACAAGAAACAATGAATTAAAAAATAACTTTAAAATATATTCTTATATGGACATATTTATTAAACAGAATGGATAAAAATTCAATAAATTATATGTTAAAATATAATATATATTAAATATAAAATAATATTGAAATGTAAATTACAAAGGTGTTTCTTTTTAGTACATCTATAAACTGTAGTAGGTGTATGATTGGTTAGGTGATATGTGACCTGCCTTCCTTGCAGCTAGGGCATTGGCAGTACTGCTTTAAATATCTGCTTCCAAAGCTGTCTCTTATAGCACCTAAAATCATACCCAGAATGGATTTGCAATTATTTACGGATGTAATGTGTAGTCTCTAATACACCGCAGCTGGGGCTAGGATTTATGATTTTATATAACTTTTACTGAGCGCACTTGAGGTCATTTTTCCATTGCACAATAAGTTTTCCAATATAATATCAACTTTTATTTTCCTGTGGTTGCTCTCAACCTTAAAATATGCCATATGGGAGAAAGCAGTAGGAGCTGTGCACAGCATCTACAGTAAATGTAAAGCTAGCTATGTGACATAAACAAGGGCAAGAAGAGGTCTGTCACGGAAACCGGTGTTTCTATGGTTAAAGCACTGGGCTCACATGTCAGTATTAAGTATGAGTCCCCATGTCCAGGGATACTTCTTATGCTTGTTCAGGTGCGCCCTGTTCCAAGGCACCTAGGAGAGGAGGAAAGATGAGATATCAGTTATGCTCTATGTCCCAGACAGTGTATCCTGGGATGATGCTGCACCAGCTATAGGAAAGAACGATCGTGCTGCAATTTATTTCTACAGATTTGGGTGTTTGGGTGACTTTTGCATTTTATTTGCCAAAAGGAAGTCTTTTTTCTTCTTCTTCATGTAAGTGTTTTACACATCCTTGTTCTTTAATGTCAGCCAGTCTAGTATGAAATCCATTTTACTTTCTTTGTAGGCTGTTAATACTTGCTTTCCTTCTTGGGGCTCCTCTCACTCATGAGTCAAACATGGTTTCCTGCATACTCCACTTTCTTAGACTGTTACAGGGGAAATTTTTCAATCAGTCCTTCCAAATTTCAAAGCCACCTCTGTGTCTTCCTTATTATTTGATTCAAGGGCAAGCGACCTAATAATCTTCAGCCTCAAGTTCCTCTTCTACAAAATAAACAAGATTATCCATATCTTGTAGATTTACAGGGGAAAACAAGGGATAATTCATGCCAGTGATTAACAGATTCATGGGACTTAGGATGCACTTAGGCACTCAATATATATCTGTTCCTTTTTTTTCCTTCCCTATGTGCTACTACTCAACCTGTACTCTTTTTAATTTTTTTAAATTTGTTTCTCACTAGTATTAAAACTACAAATAATAGCAAGTCTCAGGGAGTCTCAGAGTTTCAAAAATCTATGACATTCTCATTACGATCCCATGCCTGATACTTCCTGACTTCCTTGTAGACAGCCTGCTCTGAGATCATCCTTCTCTTAAATGTATTCCTGAATGTCCAGTCCATCACACCACTTCTTCTACAACTTGTCTTCCCTACCTGCAGAAATAATAGGGCTCAGAGTCCAAGAGTGTAGGCTTTACAGCTAGACTGTGTAAGTTCAAGTTCTACTTCTTACTATCCATCTGACCTGAAAATGTATATTTAAATATTGTATTCTCAATTTCTTCATCTATAAATTGAGAATAATGCTTGTACTTAAACTTTGGGTTATTTCGAATATTTAGTGAGATGATTACATGAAAGGTGCTTATTGAAATGTTGTACACTAAGCAAATTCTCAGTTTATTGTTGTTTACCATTTTCTACTTCATTCTTCAGGAAAACCCATCTGTCCAATGGTAGAATTAAATCTAAACTGAGGAACATTTCCCAAAATGTGTCCTTCTGAAGAGTAGTTAATAAATATTGCTAGTTAAAGTTTGCACACATAAACCCACACACAGCACACGTACATTTGGGGAAAGCTGGCTTTAAAAAAAAGTTGCACATGTTTATATCCTGGATGAATTCTCAGACCCTTCAATATGCTAGTGTAGATGGATAGACTATGGAGCCCACAGTATGTACTATACTAATTTACCCACAATACCCTATTTAGTCTTATAAATTACTTCTAGTGAAGAGTCTTTCAAATCTCTCTTTTTAATCCTAATTCTACATACCCTTCTTTTAATAATCAGAAATTGGTAAGCTTGGCATCTTTAAAGATTTTTTTTTTATTCATTTGACACAGAGAAAGAGATTACAAGTAGGCAGAGAGGCAGGCAGAGAGAGAGGAGAGAGGAGGAAGCAGGCTCCCTGCTGAGCAGAGAGCCCGATGTGGGCCTTGATCCCAGGACCCTGGGATCATGACCTGAGCCGAAGGCAGCGGCTTTAACCCACTGAGCCACCCAGGCGCCCGCTTGGCATCTTTAAGACATTGAATGACAAATTGTCCCAACTCCATGATCTATTGTCACCAAAAAGAGAAGACTAAACATACTAAGATAATCACAGAAATCTAAGGACCATGAGCCCGTTGTAATTTGGCCTTTGCGTTTGCTACCTCATTTGCTTAGGGCAGATCTGTCAAGTGGGTCTTAAAAATGGTATGAAATAAATCCTCTGAAGTCTTATTTCTGGAGAGCATGGCAAGAAACCTCAAATAATTTCACTATTTAATTGAAAATTTACTAAATTTAAAAATAGTAATAACAAATTTGAAATGATATATGCTGGGGTGCCTGGGTGGCTCAGTTGGTTAAGCTTCTGACTCTTGATTTCAGCTCAGGTCATGATCTCAAGGTCATGAGATCTAGCCCCGTATCAGGCTCTGTGCTGGGAGTGGAGCCTGCTTAAGATTCTCTCCCTCCTTCTGCCCCTCCTCCCCCTCAAATCCCATGCACACTCTCTCTTTCTCTCTTTCAAAAAAATATTTATTATAAGTTGAGGGATTAACATATATTAAGCTATTTAATTTCTACCAATCTTATTAGAGCATACTATTTTCATTCCTATTTTACAGATGAAAAAACTGAGGCACAGATAAATTTGCTGAAATTCACACTACTTTTAAGTAGCTGCTGGAATTTGAACTCAGAAAATAGGTCTGATTTTGAACCCCATGTTCTTAACAACTATAATTACACTGCCTTTCAAAATATAACCTTGACATTAAAATCATAATGAAAGCTATACTAGCCTCAATGAACATCTATGGAAATCAAGAGTAAAAGCATTTATTTAAAAAATTATGACCCTGCTACTCTATGTTTATGTAACTGCTCACAGTTTTACATGTTCCAGTAGATGAGCACATCAAACGAGACTACACCCATCATTCTAGCTCAGTGGCTTTGCTGTCTATGGAGTTTGACTTGCTTACTCCATTTTTTTAATATGAAAAAGAATGAGTAAGATACTGTAGTGAGTGCTGAAATAGTGAAGTGGAAAATCACTGATTTTTAACTGTATAATCATAGTTCAGATTTTAAATCCCAGTACTGCAGCTTACTGCCTGTGTGCCTTTGCATGTTATTTATTTTTTAAATGTGCAGTTTTCCCATCCATAAAGTTGTGAGAATAGCTCAGTTCTTGGACATTCTAAGGTTTAAATTTAGGATTTATAAACTGGCGAAAGAAGGAAAGCTTCTTAAATTGACCAGAGTCTTTCTCCTAGAAGAAAACTGTATTCTACCCTCTCCTTTGACTCAGTAGGGCTGAGAATGTTGTGACACAGGAAGACACTGCCACCTGTTGCTACTCAGATGTGACAGCACATGCCCACACAGAACAAGAAGTACTTTTCATGAACAGATGTTTTCAGTCATTTGGAGAAAAGGGGTGATGTATGGGGAATGCTTTTCACCGCTTGAGTTGCTTTTTGCATTCAGTAATAAAACTAAAAGAGAATTGTCAGATAACCTATACTTCAACCTGTGTCTTAATAACTTTTCCTATTGTTCTATATGTTTGACCAGTACAAAATTTCAGTAATGTAGCCTGGAAGAGATCACATTATTATCCCTACGAGAGTTCCCCCTTTGTTCAAGGTTTTTATGCTGTTCAAGGATGAGAATGGTCCATCTTCAACTCTACTGCTATAAGCTTCCTGAACATCCCTTGCAGTTCAAGGTCTCCTTGGTATAAATGTCAGGGAGAGGGGGGTACAGAAGGCATACAAGATAAGATAGATAATATGACTTCAGACACAGCAACAGTAAACATGATAGACTGGGCATGTTGGGAAAAGAATCACTGATTACTGGGTAAGAAGAAACATGAATGACTTTTGTGTTTTAATATGTTCAAATGTCAGAGGCATGTGTAGATGAGGACAATGGCTATTAAAAACCCAAACTACTGTCAGGGCACCTGAGTGGCTCATTGGGTTAAGCGTCCAACTCTTAGTTTCAGCTCAGGCCATGCTGTCAGTGTTGTTGGATGGAGACTGGCATTGACACTGGATTCAGTAGGGAGTCTGCTTGAGATTCTCTCTCTCCCTCTCCCCTTGCCCCTCCTCCCATATTCTCTCTCTCTAAAATAAATCAATCAATCTTTAAAAATAAAAATCTTATCTACTATCATACATACATACATTAATACATTTATTAATTAATATGAGAAAATACATTTTGACTGTATAAAATAATACTTCTATAATAACTCAAAGAAACTGCTGACTAATTATGGCTAATTACCACACAATACATAATCACTGTAAATTTGATTTTAAAATGTTCCAGATTAACACTTTTGTGTTTTATGCATTAGATGAATAAAGTCTATGCATGCAAACTCAAGTTTTCATTCTTGTGTAGATGTCATGTTCATGCACTCTTTTACATAGAGAAGAAGTCACCAGCTAGTTTTCTATATTGGATTGCAATGGGTGATCATGAGTAATGAGAAGGATAAGACTGTATTCATGTCAGTATGGCTGATCTAGCTTTTTTTCCTAATATTGCATTGCAATGATTACTAGAGGTGACATCCAAGTATGATGTGATTATCCACATTCAAGGGTTCTGAAGTAAAATATGGGACAATTAGTGATTCCTAACAGACATTTCCAGACTCCAGGATAAAATACTGAAATACTCTATCACGCTCCATCTGTGGGGTATTACACACGTTTACCTTATATTTTCCTGTGTTTTTCAGATTTAGCTTTGCAAAAAGAGACTATATCAAGTTAAATCCATTAAAGTGAAAGCATTCCTCTACTATTTGAAGTGTCAGTATGAGACTTCATACATGATTTTGTTCAGAACCAGCGAAATGACAGAATATCTCACCTACGCCTCTTTCCTCTTTGTAGATTGTGCATAGTTTTCTGTTTTCTTCAAATTTCTACACTGACACCTTAAGGCTTACAATACTCTGCTCTAAGGTTTATTGCTATTGTAATGAATCTTAAACCAGTCTATAGGACACTCTGAAGTGTAAGGAGCCTTTATGTGATAATGGAAAACAAATAAATAATGCTAATATTCTTGCATTTGAAGAAGTCCATGATTACAAAGCATAAAAACCTGGCACTTAGTGTAAGAGTGAAATAAGGATGAAAGCTTTTCACTGTTGGTTGTCAAAACATTTTTTGAAATTCTCAGGCCTAGAAAATTAGCTTACTGTCATCACAGCAGTCTTTTGCCATGAGAGCCATTATTTTAATTTCTTACTGCAATTCCTGTTGAGAAGTCAAGCTCTGCAGCCTCATGTTTTACATAAACCAAACATGATTATAGATATGGTATGTCTTCATGTGACAGCAGAGACTAATGTCAGAAATGGGAAATGAGATAATATGTTTCTCTGGACAATTACCTGCCTTATTTCAGAAAAAATAAACTCTCATTTTTTTTAGTGATTTTATTTTTCCTATAGTCGCTTACATGGATTAGTCTAAGACATAAATGATTGTTTAAAAAAGGAAAAGTATGAGATCGATTTTCAATGCCTCATCTCAAAGCAGTTCTAAGAATTGGGAAAACCCATCAAATTTATGTTAAGGATCTTCTGTTGTTTTCACTCAACATCCAATGACTCTGCTTTGTGAGTAATTTTATATTAAATCATCGTAATAGGTCCCATAGGGGTTGACATTTACTAAGAATATTAATATATAGGAAAAGAAAGAAAACATAAAAATAAGATAAATAAAAGATGGAAGGAGTAAAATATTAAAACCAAGTCTGCCAATACTAGGAGCGCCTAGGTGGTTTAGTCAGTTGGATATCTGACTCTTGATTTCAACTCAGGTCATGATCTCAGGGTCATGGGATTGAGCCCCATGTCAGACTCTGCTCAGCAGAGAGTCAGTTTGAGTGTCTCTCTCTCTCTCTCTCCATTTTCCTGTCCCCCTCTCTCTGCCCCTCTGTCTGCCCCTCCACCTTCTCTCAAATAATAAATAAATAAATCTTTAAAAAGAAAGTCATCCAATCCCGTAAGTCTGAAAGATTTAGAGAAATACATTTAATTTTATTTTTTAAAGATTTTATTTATTTATTTGAGAGAAAGTGAAAAAGAGAGCACAAGAAGGGGGAAGGACAGAGGGAGAGAGAAGCAGACTCCCCACTGAGCAGGAAGCCTGACTCAAGGTTTGATCCCAGGACCCTAGGATCATGATCTGAGCTGAAGGCAGTTGCTTAACTAACTGAGCAACCCAGGCACCTCTAGGAAAATAACATTTTAAATAATATTTAAAATTTGCAATTTTTATAGGACACCTTTTGACAAATAGCAAAGCTTTCTAAGTCTCTAATTATAAATATCTTTGGCAATAGTATTTTGTGACTTAAACAAGTTGTAATATTTCCTTAGCAGAAAATTATTTCAGTGATGCTTTCTGAGAAGTGTTTGGGGTGGTTTTGTAATTAAAAGATTGGTCTACAATTCCCTTTCAAGTATAGGTCCTCACTTTTTTCTGAATTTAAAAGTTTGCATGTGCAATGCTTAAAATTCATCCAATAATAATGAAAATGGAAAGTAATTTAATACCCAAATGGATATTTTATTCAGAAATATATACTGATTTTTTGCTTGACATACAACATGCCAGTGCTTCTTATGTCAGTATTTTACATGAGGCATAGATGGGTGGCAGACATGGTTATTCCTTTAAGCTCTATGTCATCTTTACCACTTTGTAGGGAACACTGGCAGAATATGGATTAGATGGTGTTCCTTTAACAGCATTTCCTTGGTCTTTGGCCCTGTGATCAGGAATCAAGCCCAAAATTTATCATCCCATTATAGACCCTAGGAGATGTAGACTCACACAAACCTTATATTAGAACATTACTCTGAAGCCAAGGTCATTAGGAGTGATCTTTTAAAGGATCAGTTAATAATTTCCAGTGGGGATAAAAAGGGTAGGTTCTGCTAACCAACATCTTTTGAACTTGTTCCTTAATGATGACACTACTTTTGAATTATTTGGAGCCTTCCCTGCCTCTCTAGGAAAATGAGAGATGAGTATTTTCTTTTATGAAGAAAATATGGATATATGATCATAATCTGTAGCAGTCTTAATAATAAATAGCTCTGTTTTCTTATTGTTCCTAGGAAGTCGACAAATCAATTAAAAAATGATTATTTTGGTAAGCATCTATCTTCTAATTGTCTTATATTTGACAATTACAAACCTCCGTTATTTTAAATGAACTGGAAAATGTTTGGGGTATAAGACTTTATGATATCAATCAAAATGAACAAAATATTTTATGTTTCTACTTTAGGAAGAAATGTTCATCATTGAATTTGGAAGGTCTACTTTCTATTTCCACTTATAACGCTATTTGCCATTACCTTCAAAACAATTTCAAAATCAATTTCTGGTACTGAACACTTCACTACTGAATTGGTCAATAGAGGGATACATTTTAAATATAGTACCTACAATAATTAACTCTTCTCAATGAAACGCTTTCAAATAATTTTCCTTTTACTATTGGGACATCCCAGTCTTGCCAGAGAGACAAAAATAATTACTTGAATTTTACGGAAGAGAGAAGTTAAAAGATTCTTTCTAAGTATGCAGTAATTAATAAAAGTATCTAAGTACCTCCTGTAAATACTAAATTCCACGTCAGTTCTTACGTAATTTTTTATGGTCTATGCATTTTTATTATAGTTCATTGAGGTTTTCCCATTAGGAAATCAAACTCTACTGTCTCTTGTTCTGTATAAACCAATGAAATGTTCGGTATAAACATTTTTCTCTGGATAGTTAGTTTTAGGGGGAAAAAGTCATATATATATTTTTTTGTTTGTTTACTTTTGTGTAGATTTGTGTATGACAGAAATTATTTATGTGAAAGAACATGGTGGTTGTATGATGCAGCAATATTTTATGTCCCAGTAAGAAAGAAAAATACCATTTAAAGATACCACTGAGGGGTGCCTGGGTAACTCAGTCAGTTAAGTGGTTTACTCTTGGTTTCAGCTCAGGTCATGATCTCAGGTCCTGGGATCCAGCCCAGTGTAGGGCTCTGTGCTCAGTGGAGAGTCTGCTTGTGGATTCTCTCTCTCCCTCAGTTTCTGCCTCTCCCCCTGCTCATGCTCTGGGTCTCTCTTTCAAATAAATAAATAAATCTTTAAATCATTGACTATAAAAATACCACTTTCGGAGTTAACATGTGAAAAAAATTTGCACCTTAGAATCAATTAAATGCAATATTTACAAAGCCTGCTCTTTACAAGTTCTGTCATTTATTTGATATCATCTAGTTCTTGGTGGATGGGGTTTGAGCTGCTTGTGAATAGCTTGGTACTTCCCATATACTGAAACTATTTTTGTTTGTTTATTTGTTTGTTTAATAGTAAATACAAACCCTGACTGAAAACAATCAAAATAAGGTTTTTAATATTTTATTTCATGGCTTCATTTCCTCATAGATTTAAGAGATTTACTATTGCAGATTTTGCTCTGAATGACTATGGTACTTGGTGAACATGCTATTCTAGTTAATTCCAAATGTTCTTAAATTTCTGCTAGAATGAATGAGGACCAAATTATCTGTCAAATGAGTTTAGATTTCAGCATAGTTTTATAGAACAACCCTAAATTTCTCCAAATCTGGAAAATGACAAGCAGATTTTAAAAAGTGAAGTAACAGATACTGAGCTTGGCATCTCTACTATATTAGGTACATACACTCAGTTTTAGTCAGAGGCACGGTTTTGAACTGTCCTTGAATTCCCAATAAGACAACCGAACAATTTCTTTAAACATGTAGTTAGTTACCTTCACTCTCTGCATGTGCTGGCATACCTTGTCATGTTTAAAAAAACAGAGAGAGAGAGAGAGAAAGTAAATAATGGAGTATTTCATCAATCACTTTTAATTTGAAATATTTTTTCAACATCTTTTAGATTGCATTTTATTTTTGAAGTAGAAGGTCAATAGCTCATGCAGTCAAAAGTAGGATGGTTCTGCTCTTGAAGTATTAGACTTTATTGAATTTTATTTCCCCTAGTCTAGTTCATACTTATGTAGACTGAAGAAGAGGTCCTTTTATTTTCCTTTAAAGTTTGAAAGATATTAAAGAAGTTAGCCTCCTTTATCAAGTGTCCAGGTATAATAATATGTCTAAGAGATACAGATTAAAACACTTTCATGCATTTTCTTTTCTTGTAATGTTTTGGCTCCAATTAAAGTTATTTTAATAAAGAGTTACCCCTGTATCTCTCAAGGGCCACTGAGGGGAGGCAGAATCAACACTGACCAGAAATCAGAAAACTTGGTTTTACTATTGGATATTCTACTTATTATTGATGTCTGGCATAAAAAGAGTACTCAATAAATATCCACATACTGCATAGATTAATAAGTAACTTATATAGTAATGAATATATGAACCTCGTGTTCCTTGTAGTGTGGTTGGGGAGGTAGACTGTTACAATATAAAGTGATTGGATGTCAGTTAGAAATATGGATGTAGACATCACTGAAGACATTGCAGAAAAGGGAAGGAAAGAGAATTAAGGTTTACAGAATGCATCTCAAGAAGCATGCAAGTCATAATCTCCATATGATTAATCAGAAAAAGGAAGTATACGGAACCAACCTATTTTATCCAAGGTCATTCATTTATTATGATTGGAGAAGTTAGAATTTATCTCTGGTAAAAATCTGAATTACAAACAATTGGAATGACTGAATTACCAACTTTCCAACGCTGACTCCTCTAAAAATGGCTCAGTTGGAATTGGATGCTATGCCGTGTTTTATTTTGTACTCTTCCCCATTGCCTATTTTTTAGCCCAATGTATGTGTAGTTATTCACCTAAATCATAAAAATCTAACCAGTTAAAAAAAAAAAAGCTCGTCAACTTCATCATCGTTTATCACTCCATTTCTCTAACCCTTCCTGCTGCTTTCCCTATTCACCATTATTATACATTATGATATAACTAAAAAAATTCAAACTATGCTAGCAATTAGCTATGTCATATTGTTTTTATAGACTTGTGTGCCATAGTATTTCAATACAGAAAATAAAATCCCTACTTTATATACAAAATATTTTGTATTTTTTAACATGTATTATAATAAATACAATCATAGCTAACCTAATTCTGGTGTCTTTTGTTTTGTTTTTTATTGACGTATAATCCTCAATAACATTTCACATAAAATGAAATTTACCATTTTAAAGTGTATAATAAGTGGTTCTTAGTTTATTCACAAGGTTGTACATCACCATCATGCAATTCCAGAACATTACCATAAACCGAAAAAGAAATACAGTACACAATCAGAGCTAAACTTTAATGAGTATATTCTGTGATTAACCAGCATGCTGAGTGCTTTATGTATAATGTATTATTTAATACTGGCAACAGTTCGAACGGGTAGATAGGTAAGATTTTCCTACCTATTTTATGAGAAAACTAAAATTAAGAGAAGTTGATTAACTTTAGTAAATGTCAGACATTCTTGACTACCATCTCCACCTTGCAGACTATAACACTCCAGTTCTTTTCCCTTCCTGAAGATGAAATAGACCTAAGGAGTTACTTTCTTTCACATAGAAATAAAGGAGACAAATAAGATATAGGAATCATATCTTCTTCTTTTTTTTTAAAGATTTATTTATTTATTTATTTCACAGAGGGAGAGAGATCACAAGGAGGCAGAGAGGCAGGCAGAGGGAGAGGGGGAAGCAGGCTCCCTGCTGAGCAGAGAGCATGATGTGGGCCTCGATCCCAGGACCCTGAGATCATGACCTGAGCCAAAAGCAGAGGCTTTAACCCACTGAGCCACCCAGGCGCCCAGAATCATATTTTCTTTTCTCCATTTTTATACTTCAGGAAAGAATAGCTTGAATTTTGTAGGAGAGTCTTGATTTCTAATCTTTTCTCCTGTCATCTGATTATAAATCAGAAGATGTATACTTGAAGTCTCTATATATGAAAATCTTCTATATTTTGAAATTTCTTCTGTTCTTGCATTATAGTTGCAAATTCCAATTACATTTTCCTGTGGAAATCTATGGTGTTTAGATAAAGATGAAACTGTCCTACTGGCACAATGCACTTTGGTAGGTATAAAGTTTACTTTGTGAACTGCCATAGGGGTGTAACCTTGCATAGCACTGCTTCATAGAAAAAGATGACAGTTATTTAATAAATATTGATTGAATAAGTATTAAAGTATAAAGTAATAAACGGATTAATATACAAATCATAATTTTGGAATTCCCTCTACTGCCTTAAAGAAATTCATCCTAAAATATTGCAAACATATTTTGACATATCGAAGTACATTTGATTGTACCTTGGGAAGAACGTCTACTTTCCAAAAGAGGTAGACCATATTTGTAGTCTGAGAACTTCACACTTACTTGAAAATTTATTATATTGAAATCCCAAATTTATAAATTTTTCCATGAAGTTACACACTCTAGATAAAGCTACCAAGATACTTAACTATTTTTCTTCACAGTAAATGCTTGTTTGTTTTTCCACTGGTTCCCAGTGCTTATCTCATAATAATTGTTGCTATGCTAAGCAGTCATTTTCTACGAGTACATTCAGTTATAAAACATTGAATCACTCGTTTCTATCTACAAAGCAAGATGAGAACTTAATTTCCTCTGGGTGTTCTGTGAAGAGATATTTTGGAAAGTTCTCATGGCACTCCAGATGATCAGTTATTATAATATTAGTCTCTTAGTGTTACTAGATTTCTTTTCCATCCCTTCCTTCCCTAACAACTCTCTGCTTGGGTTTGATGGGAAGCTATATTTATAGTGATATAATGAATAAACTACACTCTAAAGGATCAACATGAAGAACAAAGTTTGCCCACATCTTTAATAGTTGCTGTAAAAAAAAAAACTTCTTAGCATAATTGGAGCATTTAGTAATAATACTTGCAGGTATTACTTTTATATAAATTCAGAATTTTAGAGACTGAAATTTAGTCCTAATGCTATCTTTGAGACACAGTGAAGATGAACATTTCCATTTGGGAGAAAAATTTAAACATAAAATGAGTGTTATACAAATATATCTGTGTGTACAAAGTTTAGTTTTAAAAAAGTATAACTTTTTGCTAACTCTTTATTTTATATAATGATGTAGGAAAAGACGTTAGAGTTTGAAACCAACAGCCAAGAAAGACTTCTTGAGACATTTTTGGTGGAAAAAGTTGGTTTTCTTAAAGCACAGGGACAGGTTTCGTGGGCAGGAAGGCACCCTCTGGGGTCCTGAGGAGTGGCCCATTACACACTTTCAAGTTGGGAGGGGTAAGAGATAGCACAAATTATCTGAGAAATTTTGGAAGCAAGGTTTCCAGGACCTTGAGGGGGCTAGCTATTGTTGGGAAAGGTCATTTATTACCGTCTAATTAAACCTGAGTCATGAGACCCCTCACATGTATATTGGTGGGCCATATGCTTGGGGAATGACTGCCAACATGTATCTTTGGGGTAGAGATAAAGGAAGTTTCCAAAGGGATTTCTCTATGTTAAAGCAGACTTACAAGGTCCAGGGGATTGAGCTAAGTTTGCCTTTTGCCCTCAGCAAGGTATCAGCATTGAGGCAGTTGAGTCCCTAGGGGAATGTCACTCTGCATGTCTCAAGGACCAGTCAATAGTCTGCAGGTAGTAAGGAAATTTAATAATTTTTCTTCAGCCTTTGTTTCCCGCATCATAGATTACATTAGTTTTTAGTTTTTAAAAATAAATAACTTTTTATTTATTTACTAGAGAGACAGTGAGAGAGGGAACACAAGCAGGGGGAGTGGGAGAGGGGGAAGCAGGCTTCCTGCTGAGCAGGAAGCCCAATTCAGGGCTCAATCCCAGGACCCTGGGATCTTGACCTGAGCTGAAGGCAGACGCGCTTAAAGACTGAGCCACCCAGATGCCCCTCCTAGCAACTTTAAAAAGGCTCACAACAAATTAGTTCAATGATCAGCAAAGAGTACTGCTGAGGCCTCAGTTAAGTTTGAGTCATTTTAGAGGTCAAAGACCACTGTTTACACTCCCCTAAAAATGGGAACTGCTATGAAGTTAGAAAGACCACTTAAATTATGAAGAGTAGATTCTAGATTTAAACCCAGACAACCTCCTAGATTGAAACCACATTTTCAAAGTGACGTAGGAAAGACATAGGATTCGAAGCCGATAGGCAAGAAAGAATTCTTCTTCTTTTTTTTTTTTTTATTCTTTGCCCAAGGGGTACAGGTCTGTGAATCATCAGGCTTACGTCTTTCATAGCATTCACCAAAGCACAAACCCTCCCCCATGTCCATAACCCATCCACCCNTTTTTTTTAATTTTATTTTTATTATTTGCCCAAGGGGTACAGGTCTGTGAATCATCAGGCTTACATCTTTCACAGCATTCACCAAAGCACAAACCCTCCCCCATGTCCATAACCCATCCACCCTATCCCTACCCTCCCACCCCCCAGTAACCCTCAGTTTGTTTTGTGAGATTAGGAGTCTCTTATGGTTTGTGTCCTTCCCCATCCCATCTTGTTTCATTATTTTTCCCTCCCTACCCCCCACGACCCCCCACCCTGCCCCTCAAGTTCAGGCAAGAAGGAATTCTTGAGATGTCTTTGGTGCAAAAAGGTGATTTTATTAAAGCATGGCGATAGGACCTGTGGGCAGAAAGAGCTGCAATGGGGTCACGAGGAGGGGCCTGTTATATCCTTTCAAGTTGGGAGGGGTTAGGGATAGCCTAAGTTTTCCAGGACCATGAGGGGGCTAGCTATTGTTGGGAAAAGGTTATCTATTACCGTCTAATAAAACCTGAGTCATGAGACCCTTCAGATGTATACTGATGGGCCATATGCTTGAGGGATGATTGGGAACACATGTCTTGGGGGATTTAGAGATAAAGGAAGCTTCCAAAGGAATTTTTACGTCAAAAGATAGACTTACAGAATTGGTAGGCGGTCAGGTTAGGATTGCTTTTAGCCCTTAGCAAAATATTAACAGTGAGGCAGTTGAGTCTCTAGAAGAATGTCACTCTGCCTGTTTTAAGCACTTGTCAGTGGGTTGTAGGTAGTAAGAAAATTTAGTAATTTTTATTTTGCCTTTGTTTCCCATATCAAAAGCAATAGCTGCAACAAATTGTGTTTTATTTTTTTTTATCCTAAACAAGATACAATAAAGAAGAGGCTAGAGAGATGTTTGAAGGTCTGCAGTTGATTTGTTCAACAGAGTGCCTATAGTGTTGGGGAGGAAAACTTCCTCTATTCTATGGTCCTTCTAGAGGGACTTAGAATCAAATTAACGTGAGACAGATTAACAGGAGAAAACAAAATTTAATACATGTATTTAGGGGTACTTCACATAGACAAGAAATTCCAGAGACGATTAGGCAGCAAGAAACTTATCTGAGTTAAGTAGAGGGGTAAGGGTCTAAGGATCCAAAGGAGAGAAAACTTGAGCAAGAAGGTAAAAAGGGATGTTGGGGGGAAAACAAGGTTGCTCTATTATGCAGATAATTTCCTTTGGTAAAAGGCAATCTCTGTTAATAGCTGTCTTCCTGTTGCAGACTCTCCTTTCCAATGTAAATTTAGTCAGTTATGGGGGAGGCTAAAAGCTTTTCTTGCATCTGCTGGGTTTTTATTACTTTTAACTTGAAATGATCTTTATGCCAAAGTGGCATATTTTGGGGTGTCTCATTCTGCACCCTATTCAATAGGTAGACATGGGACATGCATGCTTAATAAACTTAACCTCAATCTCATAGCCAGCAAGAAGCACTTCATTCGCCTAAAATGAGGGTTATAGCTTCAGAAGTATTTTAAAAAGGACAGAGATATGGAGCCAAGCACCTGTCTTTCTGATCTGAGATGGATTCACTTCCATACCATGAGGCAGGCAATAATTTAAACTACTGCTTAAAGGACTGAGCCCCAAAACATGGAGTTTCTTTTAGTGGTAATCAGAGTGAGAAGGAGAGGATGGTTGGATCATTCTACTGCTGACAGCTTCTAAGATACTGTGGTAAACACACTCCTAGAAGGTGAGTACTGATGGTAGATGAGTCCTGCACTGTTTTTAGACGGAGTCATCACATGGACCTGAAATTTCAAATAAGTCTACAGTATTTCTTTATACAAATGATATAATTAGGACTTTTTGTATGAGACTTTTCATTTATCACTGAAATTCATCCATTTGCCAGCCTTTATTAAGTGCCGATGATGTGGTTTGGAGTGTTGTTGGGGTATGGAGCTGATGGCCAAGAAAGAATGCTTGAAAGGTCTTTGGAGTGATGAGCACAGACTGGGGGTGGGGGCAGAAAGTGGTGCACTGATTTGTGAGCAGTGGCTATTATATACTTTCAAATTGTGAGGTGGTTAGGGACAGAAAAAAACCTCCAAGGTATTTTGGAAACAAGGTTTTCAAGACCCTGAGGGGGCTAGCAACTGTTAAGGAAATGTCATTTATTATTGTTTAGTAAACCTTCAGTCAGGAGACCCTTCAGATGTTTATCAGTGGGCCACATGCTTGGAGGATGATTCCTAGTATCTATCTTGGGGGGTGAGTAGTGATGTAGAGATAAAGAAAGCTTCCAAAGAAATTTCTATGTGCTTAAAGTAGACTCACAGAATGGGGGAGTGGGGCAGTCAAGCTAAGATTGCCTTTTGCCTTTAGCAAAATGTCAGCATTGAAGCAGCTGAGGTCCCAATGGAAGGTCAACCCTGCCTATTTCAAGGACATGTCAATGGGCTGTACTAATAAGGAAATTTAATTTTTTCTTTTGCCTTTGTTTCCCACATCACTGTCAATGTCTCCAATTCTTTACCAGTTCTTATCCATTTGGAATCAGATATGGTTTCAAGTTGTTTTCCTAAGACCCTAGCAACTGATTTTTATACATCGTGTTGACCACGTAGGCATCAAATAAGATCACAATTAGTTGTTTAATATGCGCCAAGATTTTACTGATAAGACAAAACTTCTTTACCTAAAAATGACAGGGTAAGATGATGGCTTCACCAAATCCTTTCCCACCTGTGGAGTTGTTGCTGCTCAGCAAACAGCAGGACTCTCTGTGTGTTTCTGTGTGTGTGTGTGTGTGTGTGCATGCACCCTTATTCATTATCAATATTTCCTACTTTCCACTCTGTACCTTGCTTCGTGGGCTTTAGCCATAGTCAGCATCTTTCCCCCACTCCTGCCTGGGTCTTTCATGACATATTGCACTGCAGGAAGTCTTTCATTTCTCATCAAGAAAAAATTGAATGACCAACAGAAACACTGGCTTTCGTTGCAGAACTTGATCTTTTAGTCTCAGGTTTAGGCTCCTGAATGCTACTCCTATTTTAGAGTGTTTAAAAATATCCCCACCACTTATAAATAAATTCCGTTATCTTTCACATGAAGGGTATTTCACCATTCAAAATTATGTTGACCAGGTTCACTATGATGGCAATATTCCTTGTAATTTTCCTATTACTCATTCATGTTAATGAGAAAATTGAAATTAATTGGTTATCTGGGTTCCACTGACTCCAAATTTTGTTTAACCTCTTGCCACATCTGTTGAAAAATGCTGGCTCTATGCCTCAAAATGGGTATATATTTATTTGCAAATTACATAAATACAATGCATATAAGACCATACTAATATATTTGATACATTATATTACATAAACAAATGAATGAAAGAGAAATTCTTTTTTTTTTTTTTTTTTTTTTAAAGATTTTATTTATTTATTTGACACAGAGAGAGAGATTACAAGTAGGCAGAGAGGCAGGCAGAGAGAGAGGAGAGAGGAGGAAGCAGGATCCCCGCCGAGCAGAGAGCCCGATGTGGGCCTCGATCCCAGGACCCTGGGACCATGACCTGAGCCGAAGGCAGCGGCTTCAACCCACTGAGCCACCCAGGCGCCCTGAAAGAGAAATTCTTATATAACAAATCTTAATGAATGATCATGTATAGCCCACTGCACCTCACACCCAGAGAATTCACCCCTTACTTTGAAAGGCACTGAAATTAATTTTCCAGACTATTCCAGATTAGGACTATGGTTTAAATCTGTGCACCTTCATGTCATTGTCTTCATGTAGGAGAGCTGACGCTTTTACTGATATTTTCTATGTATGCTAAAATTTCTGTGAGTTTTATCTATTCTGTTGTAAGTATGATATGGTGGAGCAAATTTGATTTATCCCTGAATTTGTAAATAAAGTTTTATTCTAACACAGCTACACCCATTTGTTACATAGTGTCTACTGCTATTTTCACACTATAGGGAAGAACTGAGTAGTTGTGGGAGACTATGTGGCTTACAAAGCACGAAATATTTATTATCTAGTCCTTTATAGAAAATGTTTGCTGACTCCCAAACTAATTGGGAGTATTTAGCAAATGATACTTACAAAGAGATTAGTATCAATATTTAAGAATACCAGCAAATATTGCCATGCCTATTAATGTAAAATAATAAGTAGTGGATTATAACCCTAATTTAATGATAGATGAATATATGATAAACAAAAATAGGTTTACTCATGAATTTAAATTTCACCCCAACATAGTTCTATTTACATTAGATTTTCCTTTTTTTTTTTATAAGTCCTCTCACAATGTAACAGAGATACAGTTTGGTTTAACTTATTATTTTATTGAAAGTGTAATTATACAATTTCCAGTAGAGCATCTGGCATTCCATTAGGCACTGGAGAAACAAAGAGGAAATGCTTTTTTCTATACTTCAGAAACAGTAACAAGACATAGAAAGAGCACTGCTGATCTAATCACTTAACATTTTTTCCCTAAGTATTACAAAATAATACCTAACAGAACAATAGTATAGTATGGTTTACAAATATTTTTGCATATATTATATCGCTTGGTACTTAAAACCCTAGTAGATAGGCAACACACCTCTTATTATCTGGCTTTTGCAGATTGGAGAATAGAAGCTCAGGAAATTTGTTTCATCCAAAGTCACATGGCCAGTAATAGATAAAGTATGACCTTGAGTCCAGTTCTCTAGATGATTATACCTTAGTATTACTCTCCTGTTGACCCATTACTCTAGCATTGACCCATTTGAAAGATTTTTTTTTTAATTTGTTTATTTATTTGACAGAGAGAGACCCAGGGAGAGAGACACAGGGAGAGAGGGAACACAAGCAAGGGGAGTAGGAGAAAAAGCAGGCTTCCTGCCTAGCAGGGAGCCTGATGCGGGGCTTGATCCCAGGCAGGACCCTGGGATCATGACCTGAGCAGAAAGGCAGACACTTCAGGACTGAGCCACCCAGCCGCCCCTGTAAGATATTCTTAATAGTGTTATCTGCCAGTGTTAAATTATTTGCATTTGTATTTATATTTTAAGTTCCCATTAAAACATTATGCTTTTATTAGAGTGTGCTTTATAAACATCAATTTGTTGTCAAGAATTAGCTCCCTAAGCAGTTTGGCCAGGCTTTGAGAAGCAAATGGCTCAGAAACACCATCTATTCCTCCTTACACAGGCCTTATATACTATATGGTATCTTTTTCAAATAGCCACACGTTGAAAATCTAATATTTGTATGTGATAATCCACATGTACATTGAGGGCAGCTAAGGAACTAATTGATCATTTGAGACACAAGCCTGTTAGGGACCTCTAATCCAATTGGGAGCCAAATTTAATCTGATGTAAAAAGTCAAATTATTATTGAATAGTGACATATGTGAGCAGGTTAGAAGATTAGTATAAGTAATCTGAAGACAAAAATTTCCAGGGACAAAGAGGGTCATGGAAAACTTTAAAGATAGCAAAGAATGTATAAGGTGCAGAATATTATCATAGGTAAAGAGGTAGAAGGAAGAGAGGAAAATACACTTCAAATGGAATTTATTTATATAAGTTCAAATCTCATTAAGAAGGAATACTTCTAGGGGCACCAGGGTGGCTCAGTCAGTTAAGCTTCCAACTCTTGATTTTGGCTCATGTCATGATCTTCTGGTCTTGAGATCCAGCCCTGCATTTGGTTCCATGCTCAGTGAAGAGTCTGCTTCTTTCCCTCTCCCTCTCCCTCTACACTTCCCCACTCACACCCCCTCCCCATAGCCCCTGGTCTCACACTCTCTCTAAAGTAAATAAATAAATCTTAAAAATAAGAAAAAAGAAAAATTTGGGTGATGCAAATAATTTTTGATGTCTAAATCCAAGCATCTTTGTATGTTATTTTTTTCCTGAAAAGGGACTGTCATTATTTACTCTATTTTACTCTATATCACTAATGTGACCAAATACTGAAATATTAGCACTGACAATCAAAAGAATGTGGTGTGTGTAGGCGTGTGTATGTATTTGGAGTAAGAAGAGTTGGGATCTGCTTCCTAGTATAGGCTTTATTTTTTTTTTAAGATTTTTAAAATTTATTTATTTGACAGAGAGAGAGAGATTACAAGTAGGCAGACAGGCAGGCAGAGAGAGGAGGAAGCAGATGTGGGCCTCAATCCCAGGACTCTGAGATCATGACCTGAGCCAAAGGCAGAGGCTTTAACCCACTGAGTCACCCAGGTGTCCTAGTATAGGCTTTAATATAACAAACCCTGCCATGGTTAAATAAACATATTCTACCAATTAGCATCTCAGTTGTATGAACTGTACTTTTAAACATCTAGCACTCCCAGGGCTCAGGCATCATCTTTGAAGTACTTTTTTGTCCCTAAGTACTCTCCAATGGTGAAACTCAAAATGCATATAGAGCATATAAAACTTTCTCTCTCCCTACCTCTCTCTTTCTCTCTCTTTCTCATTTGGAATCTATATAGTACTTGCTAGAAAACCTGACAGTAAATTTCAGCTTGATGGAATTACTTGCTGCCATGCCAAGTCCTCCTAGCCACAAAAATCACACCCACATTTTGCAGCATAATTGGTGCCTGCACCTTGTTAACCTGAAAGCAGTAACTCCTGCATAGGATCTTTGTTCATATTATAAAGTTTGCATCCAGACTAATTTTTGCTGTCCTCCAGTCACATGTCAAATATGCCAAGCCATCTGATAACTGTGAAAATGATGACCATTTCTAAACCTACACCAATTGATCAATTAAATGTAGTGTTTGCAGCCTTAACAGATATTATTCTGACTTAATTAAATAATTAATTTGGGAAGGTAGATTTGTGAAAATTTCGTAGATGAAGGCTACTGTGAAATTATGGATCATAATAAAGACATTTGTAGGAAGCCAACACATTTGCAGCTGCCCAACCAAATCAGCCACATGGACTTATCATAGGTATTTCAAGGAGGTATAATCCTCATATTTTGCCCAGTTACAGTTAAATGTTATTCTTAGCCTTTCTCTAAATCTCTGTAACCTAAGTCTAGATTTTTCGCATTATTATGAAACTCTCATTATAGTGGTGCTATACCCTAAATGGTCAGATGAGAGGTTTGATTAATTAATCAAACTAGCTGATTTGGAAACTCCCTACAAAACATTTTAAAAGCAAAACTAGTAATCATGTAGGGTTACAGGAAAGTATTTAACAATTAAAAATACAAGTAATAGCCAATTACGTTTCCTTATAGCAAAAATATTACAATTCCCATTTCCTTTTGTTTTATAATTGAGTTAAATCTTTAAGGAAAATCAATACCTACCTAGAGAATAATTTATTGATGTCTGTTAGAATCTTGAAGTATTTAGAACTTTTTCTAGAAATTTAGGAATTAATATTTCTTTCAAAGGAATACCAAGAAGCATGCTTATTTATCCTCATACTCTTACCTTAACTGGATAATAAGAATAGCAGATATCTTTAAAAAGTAAAAAAGGAATTTTTTTAGTGGGTATTTCATGCTATTTAGATATTCCAGTTTAAGAAATATTGTAATTTACTTGAAAGATATAACTATAATGTCTTAAAATATAAGATAATGGTTCCTAGTTTAAAAAAAAAACAGAACACCTTGATATATTGTCATCATTTCTTTCAATTATTAGTATATTCATTTGTTCCACTATTTTTGTAATGTTTTTAGAATATTCACACTAATAACAGTATGTCTAACCCACCAGGAAATTAATTTTCAAGATGACAGTTTTGTAATTCTCTAGAGCATAAAATGGAAATTTTAGCTCTTCTCTTTGCCTCCTTAGTTAAAGAATAAGACCTCCTATAAAGAAAAGATGGTGTTATTATCACTTTTTAAAACTATCTATTATGTATATGATAATAGATTTCATCTATCATTATATATCGAGTACAGCAAAGCCTGTGATTGTGGCTGGTCTGTTATTTGTAGATAAAGCAAGTGTCCTCAGTGGTTTCAGACAGATAAGTGTGAGGCTTCTATGAGGGAAGGGCTAGGAGTGTAAGCAGTTTAAGCTTGTCACCTTTTACAAGCCCAATTCTTTTTGTTTCTTCTAATACATTCCTAATTTCTCTATTTCTCTCCCTTGTGTCATGATTGGATTAAAATGTGACTATGACAAGTGTTCTGAATACCAATACCTTCCTATTGCATCTACTCTGCATACACACTGTTAACTTTCAGGTTTAGTCTAATAAAGGAGATACAGCATTTGTCCTCTGGTAAAATTGTCATTATTTCTATTTCTATTTCTGGTTTTCCTGCTTCTGCCAGATTTCCCTTTACTGTGAACTGTTTTGCCAGTCTGTGCTACCAGCTATAATGATGATGATTTGTAACTAGTTTTCTTTAGAGGATATGCTGTCAGGCAGTTACAGAAAGCTTCCTTATCATTTAAATGTATGCTGTTCCCTTTGCATTTAGGTTTTCTTAGACCATTAGTATCATTTTCTCCTCCTTCTTCTCTGTTTGTGTTTGCTGTCTCTTAAGTACCGCTCTCTTCTGTCATACAGTGCCTTGTTTGTTCTGCCCACACATTTGGTGGTGTCATCTGTCAGAATAGGATTGTGCACACCAAGCAGAAGAAAAAAATTGAGGATAGAATTATCTTACATGCTCTGAAATTTATTCATATGTTCTCTGAGAGTTATTTCTAGTAAATGCACTGTGTGCACTCCTTGTCCTTTGAGAGTCAGTGCAAATACACCCATTTAGCTGTTGGTTTCAGAATGACTTTGCATTTGCTGAGTGTGCATCCCCAAAAGTGAGGGAGACCAACCTTAACTTAATCAAGGCCAGTTCCCAAGATGATTAGGCATAAAGATTTACAGCTGGACGGGACCTTGGAGTTTTATAGAGAATTGAAGCAAACAAGAGTAAGGTTGGTGGCAGGGTACTATATTTAATCCAAGCTTACATAATTAGCAGCAAGACCAGAATTAAAATGCAAATCTCCAGCCTTGATGTATGCAGTGAAACATGAGGCAATGCTTTGGCATGGTGGAAAAGAGTGATGTGAAAAACAAAGGGTCTTAATTCTGGAGTGCCTCCTGCCTTGGATGCTCAGGGAAAAAATAAATAAATAAATAAATAAAATAATATCTCCAGGGTAGCCTCAGGATTTCATTCCTGCCAGTGAACATTTGGATTTGAGAACAGTATTACCATGCATTACCATTTATTTTAGTACAATCCCTGTGTACTTGGCCAAGAGTAAATTTACCATCTGGGAGAGTAAAGCCATTAGAATAGCTGCAATGGCATGTCTACCTAAGTCAGATCAATCTGTATCAGATCATCAGACACAACCTTAAGCTGGAGACTAGAGTTCCGAAGGTTTCCAGTGCCATTTTTCCTTTCTAGAACTGGTGTTTTGGAATTAACTTGGAGGGGAGGGTAACAGTAAATAGGATAGTCTCTTAAGGGGACACTTTAAGATTTAAAACACAGGTAAAACAGGTACAAAGGACAAAGATCTAAAAGTTGTCTGCATATATTTAAATTTCAACATCAACAACAATAGAACCACACTCCTTTTGGTGATTGGAAGTAGATATAAGCTGGATATTGATCAATCAGAGGAAATCCAGGAAAAACAAAAACAAAAACAAAAACAGATGGTGAGGAGTCTGGAAATAACGTCTCATATTTAACGCTTTTAGAAGGAGAAGAATAGGGGAAAATACTAAAACTATCTCAAAGATATTTAAAAAATTATCAGCTAGAAAAGGAAACAGTTATTTTAGAGAAGAAAAAAGTTAAGAAAAAATGGATATAATTCCTGGGGGGAAAATGTTGTTAATTAGAAGAGAATGATAGAAATTAGAACTGAACAAAGGCTATTTAATGAAGTAGTTAAATAATGAGTAACTTATCATCTGAAAAGTAAAGAAGACACTAGATGAACAATTAGCTCTTTGGGACTTTTAATGATGCCAATAATAAATAGAAGTCTAGTTACGATTATGTGAAAAGTTTCTTTCTAACTCTAAGATTTTATGAATTTATGTAATTATCAATATAAATATTTGGTTATATTTTGATTTATTCTCTATGTTTAGTTTTTTTTTCTCTATTACTTTGGAGTCATTTACAAAGGAATTTTCTAATATCTCTTGGGTCCTTTGAATTACTCCATTCCAGATGTTTCTCTGTGGATAATACATTCCAATAATAATTGGGAACTAGCAATATGTCAAGTACTGTGTATAAGGTGGAGGAGACACAAAATGAATGAAATTTTGATTCTGTTCACAACTTGCTTGGAGTCTGTAGTGATTCTCAAAGTGTGATGCATTTTGCTTTCAGCTGCGGGCATCAAAATTTTTTTTAGGGGAAAAGAAAAGAAAGTTGAAGTCCTGTTAGATGTAGTGTGTGCCAGGCCATGTGGCTAGGTAATGAGAGAACCACTGATGTTGCAACACCTGTCCTACAAATCCACCAGCAAACCTGGGTTCAAATTGGCATTGATACTTCTCTCTCTCTCTCTCTCTCTCTCTCTCTCTCTCTGTATATATATATATATATA
>LNAC01000510.1:463102-573102 GCA_002007465.1 Ailurus styani | reverse complement strand
GAATATCAGCAAACAAAACTGATGAAAATCTCCCATAATCCTAATAATTAATAGAAAATTTATATATGGTGGTAAATGCTGTACAAGATAAATGAATGACTATATAATAAAACACAAAATGTTTAGTATGTTATTTTTTCCTTGGCCTTAGATTTATTTTAAATTAAAAAAAAAATACTTGTGGGCCACTTGCCTGGCTCAGTCAGTGGAGCATTTGACTTTGATATCAGGGTTGTGAGTTCCAATCCCACATTGGGTGTAGAGATTACTTAAAAATAAAACCACTAAACAAAAAATTTCTTATTCTAGAAATCTGAAAAATGAGAAATAAGCATATTTCAAATAATTTACTGATTTTTTTGTTTTAAAGTTAATAATCGTTATGTAACTTCAGGGGCCTACTTCTTTAACAAATACATTTTCAGTAATAAAAATAAATGTTGAGTGATTTCACATATTAAAAAAAAAGCAAACCTTGTTTTGCTGTATTTTTTAGGCTTGGTAAAAGTTAATATGTATTAGAATCCAGTAGAAGTCTTAATGTTATTTCATACCAATATTTACACCAATGGCTCATTACATCATTAAATCCATTTAGAATATATCCAGAGAATGAATTTTCAGATTTGGAATTTATTCATATTTTTGTCTCTCTCTTTCTCCATTCCTTTATTTATGGAAAGGAATGGAAGTGAAACAAATTAATTAACTATGTAAAATTTCCCAAAAACTCTTGGGGAAAATAAAAGTATTCCATAAGTGGTTTAAGGAAACAATATTCCAATCATTATTGAAGGTCTTAAAGGGTGGATCTATCCATTTAACATTTCGATGGCTTCGGACTGGTGCTTTATATACTATGTGTGCTTCAACATGGCTTATTAAATCCTTACCACTACTCAGGTTCAGAGAGAGAAGCTGAATGCACATGGTATGCAAGGAACTTGCAGGAGCTGTCTTTTCTCTAATTAGATCTGGTACAGAAGGATTTCTGAATAACCTCAAAGACTGGTGATCTTAACTTGGCATCCATAGCTTTTGTAAGATCAGAGAAAACATGAAATTAAATGAAAATGTAGAGTCTCATTGCATCCTTCTTTTTTTTTTCCCTGAGAAAAGCATCCACAGCATACATCAGATTCCAAAAGGTCCCATACCTTCAAGAAGGTTAAAAATACCATTGCTCTGTCAGTTTAGAAGTTCTAGAGATCCAAACTGAGCCAAAGGACCCTGAGTAGATAGGTACATAAAGAGGGTCTGGAATTGAATCACATTATCTGATGTTTGTTTGTTTGTTTGAATATGGATGTGGCATTGGCTTTGGGCTTGGACTGAGAAACTGCAAAAACTGCTTTGCTGTGGGTATCGTAATTTAAACATTATCAGGCCACCATAGGAACCTGCAGAAAAGACCAAGAAGCCAAGGGGCCCGTAGTATCAAATGGTGTACAAGCAGACCAGTGAGAGAAACCAGATACTCTCTGCTGCCACAGTTCAGTCCAGCAAACACAGGGCAGAACTAAGTAGACCATTGGGATACCTGCAACTGGGGTGGACATTTGAAATACCACCTTCCTAAACACAAGAGCTCACAAATTCTGAAACAACCTGCACAATTTGTTTAATTCTAGAAGATATTTATTTGATGACTATAAAAAAGATTATAGGTATCACAATATTTTATGTATATTTTACCTTTATTAAGAATAATTGGGGGCAACTGGGTGGCTCAGTAGTTAAGTGTCCAATTCTTTTTTTTTAAGATTTTATTTATTTAATTGACAGAGAGAGACAGAGAGAGACAGAGAAAGAGCACAGCAAGGGGAGCAGCAGGCAGAGGGAGAGGGAGAAGCAGGCTTTCCGCTGAGCAGGAAGCCTGATGTGGGGCTCCATCCCAGGACTCTGGAATTATCACCTGAGGCGATGGCAGATGCTTAACTGACTGAGCCACCCAGGCGCCCCTAAGTGTCCTATTCTTGATTTCAGCTCAGGTCATGATCTCAGAGTTGTGGGATCCAGCCCCTAGTCAGGCTCTTTGCTCATGGAGTCTATTTGCCCTTCTGTTTCTGCTACTCCCCCTGTTCTTGCTCACACTCATGCTCTCTCTCTCTCTCTCTCTCTCATAAATAAATAAATTAATTAATTAATTAATTAATANCTGTTTCTGCTACTCCCCCTGTTCTTGCTCACACTCATGCTCTCTCTCTCTCTCTCTCTCTCTCTCTCATAAATTAATTAATTAATTAATTAATTAATTAAAATTAATGGGGGCCGCCTGGGTGGGTGGCTCATTCAGTTAATGTCCGACTCAATCTTAGCTCAGGTCTTGATCTGAGTCATAAGTTCAAGCCTTGCATTGGGCTCCACATTGAGCCTACTCAAAAAATAAAAATAAAAAAAGAATAATAATTGATGGGGTGCCTGGCTGGCTCAGTTGTTGGAGCCTCTGACTCTTGATACTGGGATTGTGAGTTCAAGCCTCACAATGGGAGTGAATATAACTTAAAAATAAAATCTTTATTAAAAAAAATAGAATAATTGAAAGTTCTCTTTTATTCCATGTTCTATCTATGCTGGTTGTAAAAGTTGTTAGTCTATTAAAATTACAAAAGCATTAATGTACATTTTAAATCAGTCACTTGAAAAAATCTTTAAAAACCTCCTCAACAAAATTTTTAATTTTAAAAAATCTTAAAAAAATTTTTTTTGAAAAATTCTCTGAAACCAATGCAGTGTTTCACTCCTAGCTTTCTCCATAAACTCATCACAAAAAGGAATGGAAGTATCTGAATGAAAAATCTGGCTCTTGCCAACAGGAAGCCTTTTAGTTTCTGGACTGTTGGCAACTGTCAGTGAGGAAATCTGGGGCTGTGGAATGCACACTGATGAGGTCTCTTCCTCATACTGGAAAGAGCTCTAGATGAGAGTCAGAGGAAATGGTGTCCAACAAGTGTGCCCCTACGTTCCAGCTCTGGGATTTTTAGCAAATCACATAAATATTTTATGACTTGATGTTTCTTGTTTTTAATTAATTGAAGTGCATACTTATTTGGATTTCTTTAATTTTTTCTTCGTGCTCTTTCTCTGTCCCACAGTTTCCTCTAGGATACCATATTTGTTTTCCATGGCCTAAGATCTTGTTGGTTGATAGTTCTTTAGACTTTGTTTTTGATGACCCTTACAGTTTTAAGGATTACTAATCACATGTTTTGTAAAATGTCCCTCAATTGGTATTTGTCTAATGTTTATCTCATGCTTACACTGGAGGTCATGGTTTTGGGAAAGAAGATCACAGAAATGAAGTGCCATTTTCATCATATCATATCAAGGGTACATATTATCAACATGAATTATAACTAGTGATGTTAATCTGATCACCTTGATGACATAGTATTTGTCAGGTTTCTCTACTGTGAAGTTATCCATTTTTCCCATTTCCATCCTGTGGGCTTTGCAAAGATGTATCATCTACACTTAAAAAGTGGGAAGTTTGCTCTATCATCTTGAAAATAGAATATCTCAATAAATTATTTAGAATTTGTCTAGATGAGACATTTTTCATTTCCCTTATTTGTTTATCTAGTTCAACATAGGCTCATGCATATTTATTTTGTGCCTCAAATTGTGTGAGCTTTGCCACTGTGGATTTTTTCATTTGGCTTTTGTGTCTCTTTTTCATATGCTCATTATTGGGAAATTTTGTTGTTTTTTTTTTAAATAGTTTCTTCCTTTTTGGCACTAAATAGATGTTCTTGGCTCCCCTTTTTCATTTCCAGACCTGGTATAACAATCAGCAAATTTTCCAATGAGCTTTGGTTCCTTTCATTGGAGACTAGTATTTGAAACCAAGATTTGAGTGCTGAGCTTATTCCGAAATATTTGTATATGTATTCATTTGTATTTATATTAAGCTAAACATGAGTTTATACTAATGTCTCTGTTTCTAATATATTACCACATGGATTATTCTGGCCTCTTGCTGCTGCTTATCTATAAATTTCCACCCTAAGAGTGAGATATCTGCTTACTACTATTCTCCATTCAGTTAATTATCAACTACAGCACAGTGTTTATATGCAGTTGGTTTTGCCTTCAATCTTAGAGGCTATACTCATTTCCATGTTACTTAGGTCAGCACCTCTGCCCCCTACTCCCTCCAACAAGACTGTTTCCTATATTTGTATGCAGTTAACTTCTTTTTTCACAGTCTACACTCTATCCCAGAGTTCCAGAACGTCCTAAATTTTAACTTTTTTTAATTTTGGAATTTTAAATTAAGTTTCACTCCTTGTGCTGTAAAGTTCCATGGATAGTGACAACTGCATATTGTCATATTTACCATTACAGTAGGATAAGGAAAGTTTCCCTGTCCTAAAATCCTGTATGCTTCACCTACTCAAACCCCTTCCCTCCCTCAACAGAACTCCTGATAACCACTATAACCACTAATCTGGTCACCACCTCTGTTGCTTTGCCTGTCATCTTTCATACTTGTTTCTTTCGCTTGGCAATATGCATTCATGCATGTTTTTTTATGGATTGATATCCCATTAATTTTTATGGCAGAAGTTTTCCATTGTATGGATATACCACCATTTGCTTATTGATTCACCTACTGAGGATATCTTGGTTGCTTCAGTTTTGAGTTATGAATAAAACTGTTGTAAGCATTTTTTGAAGGTTATATATGGAAATATGTTCTCAAATCAGTTCTAAGAATGTGATAGCTAGACTGTATGGTAAGATTTAGTTTAGCTTTGTGAAAAACTGCCCAGTGGTCTTCCAAAGTGGATGGATAGTTTTAAGTTCCCACCATCAGTGAATGAGAGTTCTTGCTGTTCTGCATCTTCACTAGCAATGGATGATTGTCAGTTTTTTGGATTTTTGTCATTTTGATAGGTATGTAGGATACTTAATTGTTGTTTTAATTTGCCTTTCCCTAATGGAGAATACCAAGAATATTTTCATATGCTTATTTGGCATATATTTATCTTCCTTAGTGAGTTACCTGTTCAGACCTACACCTATGTTTCGAATGACTGTTTTTTTTTTCGTACTGTTGAATTTTAAGACTTTGTTTTGTTTTGGATACAAGTCCGTGATCAGATATGTGTTTTATAAATATTTTCTCACAGTCCGTGGCTAATCTTTTCATTATTTCATTTAAAAAAAATACTTTATTTATTTATTTGAGAGAGAGAGAGAGAGAGAAATCAGGCAAGGAGGAATGGTAGAGGGAGAAGCAAAGTCCCAGCTGAGCAGGGAACCTGATGAGGGACTATGTTCTAGGACCCTGGGATCATGATATGAGCTGAAGACAGATGCTTAACCCACTGAGCCACCCAGGCAACCTAATCTTTTCATTCTCTTAACATCATCTTTCACAGTAATAATGTAGTTTCAATAAAGTCCAAATTATTGGTTTTGTTTCTCATGGGTCTTGCTTTTTGGTCTTATATCTAAAAATTCATCACCAAATTGAAAGTCACATCAATTTTTTTCAATGTTTTCTTCTGGATGTTTTATATTTAGGCCTACAATCCTTTTTAATTTAATTTTTTTAAACTTATGATGTCTGTGTCTAGATTCTCTCTCTTTTTGCATTCAACTGTTCCAGAATCACTTGTTGAACACATAACGTTTTTTCCATTGAAGTGCCTTCCTGTTTTGTCTCAATAATGTGCTTTTTAATTTTTTTTAACTAATACCTTGCTTTCTTGATTATTGTAGTATTACAGTACATCTTGAAATCAGGTAGGGCAAGTCATCCAATTTTATCTTCTTCAGTACTTTATTGGCTATTCTGTATCTTTTGCCTTTTTGTGTAAATTTTAGAATTAAATTGTTGATATATGTAAAATACCTTGTTAAGATTTTTTGAAAGATTTTTTTTCTTGCTAAGATTTTTATTGGAATTGCAGTAATTCTTTAGATCATATTAAGAAAAATTGACTTCTTTGCAATATTAAGTCTTCTGATTCATAAACATGGAACATCTCTATATTTATTTAGATTTTCTTTGATTTATTTCATCAGAGCTTTGTAATTTTCCACATACAGAATCTGTAAATCTTTTGTTTAATTTGAGACTATGTATTTCATTTTTTGTGCTATAGTAAATGGTATTTTTTTACAATTGAAATTCCAATGATTTATTGCTGGTGTATAGGAGAGAAGCTGATTTTTGCATATTGGCCATGTATCTTCTGACTTCCTTACTCCTTAGTTCCAGGAATTTTTTTTCCTCTAAATTTTCATTTAAATTCCAGTTAGTTAACATACAGTGTAATATTACTTTCAGATATAGAATTTAGTGCCTCATCTCTTACATACAACACCAGTGCTCATTACAACAAATGCCCTCTTTAATGCCCATCAACCGTCTACCCCATCCTCCACCCACGTCCCTCCTTCAACCTTCAGTTTGTTCTCTGCAGTTAAGAGTCTGTTTCCTGGTTGGTCTCTCTTTTTTCCCCACTCTGTTTATCTGTTTTGTTTCTTAAATTCCACATATGAATGAAATCATATATTTATCTTTCTCTGACTGACTTATATGCTAATATACTCCTCCAACCACAACATTGCAAATGCACAATTTCATTCTTTTTTATGGTGAGTAATATTCCAGTGTGTGTGTGTGTGTGTGTGTGTGTATACCACATCGTCTTGGACATGTGGGCTCTTTCCATAATTTGGCTATTGTTGATAATGCTGCTATAATCATCGGGGTATATGTATCCCTTCAAATCAGTATCTTTGTATCCTTTGTGTAGATACAAAATAGTTCAATTGCTGGATCATAGGGTGGTTCTATTTTTAACTTTTTGGGGAACCTCTATAGAGTTTTCCACAGTGGCTGCACCAGTTTGCATTCGTAAGAGTGTCCCTCTTTCTCTGCATCCTTGCTAACATCTCTTTGTTTCCTGTGTTGTTAATTTTAGCCATTCTGACAGGTGTGAGATGATGTTTTATTATAGTTTTGACTTGTATTTCTTTGATGATGAGTGATACTGAGAATCTTTTCATGTGTCTATTAGCCATCTGGATGTCTTCTTTGGAAAAAAATGTCTATTTATATCTTCTGCCCATTTTTAATTGGATTATTTGGGGGGGTTGATATTGAATTTTTTTAAGTTCTTTATATAGTTTGCATACTAACCCTTTATCAGATATGTCATTTATAAATATCTTCTCCCATTCCATAGGTTGCCTTTTAGCTTTGTTGATTGTTTCCTTCACTGCGCAGAGCTTCTTATTTTGATGAAGTCCCAATAGTTTATTTTTATTTTTGTTTTCCTTGCCTTAGGAGACATGTCTAATAAGAAGTTGCTATGACTGATGTCAAAGAGGTCACACCCTGTGTGCTTCTCTATGATTTTGATGGTTTCCGGTATCACATTTACACCTATTATCCATTTTGAATTTATTTTTGTGTATGGTGTAAGAAAGCAGTCCAGTTTCATTCTTTTACACGTTGCTATCTAGTTTTCCCAACACCATTTGTTGAAGAGACTGTCTTTTTTCCACTAGATATTCTTTCCTGCTTTGTGAAGGATTAGTTGGCCATTAGTTGTGAGTACATTTCTGGGTTTTCTATTCTGTTCCATTGACCTATGTGTCTATTTTTGTGGCAGTGCCATACTATCTTGATCACTACAATTTTGTAATATAACTGGAAGTATGAAATTGTGATGCCTCCAGCTATGCTCTTCTTTTTCAAGGTTGGTTTCGTTATTTACAGTCTTTTGTGATTTGTGATTCCATATAGGGTTTAGGATTGTTTGTTCTAGCTTTGTGAAAAATACTCCTGGTATTTTGATGTGGATTTCTTTAAATTTGTAGAATGCTATGAGTAGCATAGACATTTTAACAATATTGGTTCTTCCAATCCCTGAGCATGAAATGTTTTTTTTCTGATTTTTGGTGTAATCTTCAATTTATTTCATTAGTGATTTATAGTTTTCAGAATACAGATCTTTCACTTCTTTGTTGAGGTTTAATATGTCTTGATATGAGTCTGGGAGCCTGAATATGAACAATAATCAGGGTGTCTGAGGGACATATTTTGAGAAAGTACCTGTTAAGGACTGAATTCTGTTTCTCCCCAAATTCACTGGTTTACCCTAACACCCAATGTGACTATTATTGAAGTGAGGACCTTTAAAGAAGTAATGAAGGTTAAAATTGGTCACAAATTTGATAGGACTGGTGTCCTTATTAGAAGAGGAAGAGACACTAGGGTACATGTGCACAGGGAAAGGCAATGTGAGGACACAGTGCGAAAATGGCCATGAGCAAGCCAAAGAGGAGAGCCTTAGAGAAACCTCATACCTTGATCTCAAACTTCTAATCTACAAGCCCATGTGGAAAAAGACTTTTGGTATGTAAGTCACCAAGCTCATGGTATTTTGTTATGGCAGCCCTAGCAAACTAATAATACAGGATCTCAATGCACCATCATACTATGTGTCTATTATATGCTAGGTAACTTTAATATAAGTATGCCAAACACTAGCTATGTAGAATTTCTTCCTTTATAAAACACATAATTTTATGGACATTATTTCAAAATAGGAAAAATTTGCAACCAACAAGATACTGAAACATCTCAGCTTGTTCATTTCTAAAGAGACATAATAATATTAAGGAATATGGCTTCTAATTCTTGATTAATGCTGTTTTTGTTTTTGTTTCCCTCTCTCTTTCTCTGAAACAGAGACCAAGAGTAGAGTCACTATCTACTGGAAATATCACTATTTTTAAAAAGAATTTAATTAGAAAATCAACAGCTTCTTTTATTGGGGTCAAAGGCTGAGTCTCAGTGGATGATTAGTTTGCGTCCTAAACCAGCCACCCTACTCACTTGCCAGATTTGCCTACTATAAATCTGAATATCTGCATGTGAATTTGTGAAAGAAGGAAAAACATCATTCTCAAGAGAAATCCTGGGGACAACTCCGCTAGAAGTATTCATAACTGACAAATGGTCAGGGAGCTTGGAATTGGTATGTGTAGGAGAAAATCCAATTCTAATAGGAGGCTGGCATAATATAGCATCACAAATGAGGAAGGGGCTAATGTTCACAGCATGACATTTTGCAGGTGCTCACACTCTTACAATTGCAATTGAGTATCACAAAGGGAGTGTCTTTTGTTTGTACTCTGTTGGCGACAAGCCTCACCAATCTTGTTGCTTTCTCATAGTTTGGTGTTCTTCCTATTGGGTTACCATCTCAAGCCTGGCTATAGCCAGGTCAGGACAGATGTCTTATCTCCTTTCTCTGTTAGATAGGTGAAGTCACACAATGTTCTCAGGGTTAAGCAGAACAATGAAAGCCATTTTGTGAAGAGAAGAAGGGTCTAAACTTGGGATGACAGAATAAAAACAAGCTGCTAAATCTAAATGGCTAAATGGGAACTGGCAGCCAAAACAAAACAACACACACACACACACACACACACACACACACACACACACACGTTTCTGATGAGCAAAGATTACACTGATAAATAAACTGGTTAATATAGTAGAAATAATCTGAACCTGACAGAGTAAAGGCAAACCACAAATACACAAGATACTTCTGATTTCAGTTACCTCTTGTTCTTTTTGGATATGCTGAGTGTATTTTCAGTGGCCAAAAATACAAAACCAGAATGTATGTTAAAACAAAAATGCAAAAAAAAAAAAAAAAAGGAAAGCAAGTGTTTGTGCTCACTCTTCCTGGCATTTCATGCTTTTTCCATGGTTAATGCCCTTCCCTTCTGCTCCCAGTTGGTAATAAAAATGCTTGTTCAATCCCGGTGGAATTAATAGGTGCACTGTTGGAAGGTGCATTAACAACACTTGTAGTTACATTACTTTGCCAGCATTGAGATAGAGGAGTTCAAAACAGTAAAGGAAGGGGACTTGGGTGGTTAAAAATAGTCATTTCTATTTTACTATTTGAGTCTGTAGAGTCTGTATCATTTGAGATATACTCTCAATATTATGTAAATGAAATTAAATAGTTGTTATGTAAAAGTATATGGAATGTGTGACAGACTAATCCAGAGGACTAGAGGATATCTTAAATGTCAGTTATGTTCTATACTTTTTTTATCATTTTATTATTTATAAAATATTTCATGGGATGCCTGGGTGGCTTAGTCATTAAGCGTCTGCCTTGGGCTCAGTTTATGATCCCAGGGTCCTGGGATTGGGCCCCACATCAGGCTCCCTGCTCAGCAGGAAGCCTGCTTCTCCCTCTCCCACTCCCCCTGCTTATGTTCCCTCTCTCGCTGTGTCTCTCTCTGTCAAATAAATAAATAAAATATTTAAAAATATATATAAAATATTTCAGGACAGATTATCTTTCATGTTAGTCATCTTGAAGGCAGTCAAGATTAGGTTTACTATTTCCCTTTGCATGATAAGAAAGCTAAGGTTTGGAAAGATAAATATTTTCTAGTACCTTTCCTACTTCCAATCTGCAAGTGGCAGATTTGGAACTTAAACTGTGTATCTGTTCTTTTCATTCCTTGTCTGGTATGCTTTTTCTGAAATCTGATTGCCTTTCTCATAAAGCAGAAACAGCTCTGTAAATTGGTAGTATTCTTGGAAAGTATTATTAATTTCAATGAATCATTTCAATCCATTCCTGGCTACCAGAGCTGGAAGATCTAGAGCAAAGAAACACAAGATGACTTCGTAAATATGGAAGGAAAAAGTTTGAATTGGATCCAGTTTGTGCTAAAGTCACTTAGCACCAAAGAGCCCAAGAACCAGTTGACTACCATCTATTTCCAACTCCATGTTCAGTAGCTTGAAATTGGTAACTTGCAATTGGCCATGTTGGGCATATCAGAGAAGTAGGGAAATGCTATGTACAATCAGGGCATTTTTTTAAATGTAGAAAGATACTTAAGTAATACTTCTTTTCCCTCAAGATTTATTTGACAGAAAGAGACACAGTGAGAGAGGGAACACAAGCAGGGGGAGTGAGAGAGGGAGAAGCAGGCTCCCACTGAGCATGGAGCTGATGCAGGTCTCCATCTCAGGACCCCAGGATCATGACCTGAGCCGAAGGCAGACGTTTAACAACTGAGCCACCCAGGCGTCCAGTTAAGTAATATTTATTAGCACATTGGGGTGTGAGGTGGGGATATGAGTAATGAGTAATAGAAAATTATAATCTTTGGAGTAAAAAGGTCTTTGGTTTGAGTTCTGTCTCTGCCATGAGAAGACAGAGTGACTGGCCAAATTGCTTATTCTCTCCAAGTCTCCATTCCCTACAAAGTACAGGCAGCTAATAACCTCCTTGCAGACCTTTAGGATTAATGATCATGTGTGTAAGTGCTGACATATAATACGTAGTCAATTTTAGGTGTTATTATTAGGATTATTAGAAACTTCACTGGTTTTTCCTTTTGTGACAAGTTTCCATGTGAGTAAACTCAAAATCATATTGGTGCTCTGTGGAAGATGTATGACACTGGAGAAAATATTTTTTTAAATGGGAAAAAATGATAAAATCCATTAGGCTCTTTAGAAGCAGGTACCATTATAATTCTAGCTATTTATTGTTACTACATAATACAACAAAATATAAAATCCAGCTAAGAGAGAGCTACTTTTGCCAAATTGAAGTAACAGGAGGTAAATGGTACTGCTCTCCTCCAAAGGATCTGTGGATTTATAAATTGGTTGGAAGCATAGGGTTTTGGTTATTTTGTTTCATATGATTCACAGTGCCAAGCACCACAGTACTAATTTTATCCTGGGGCATCCTTTCAATACTTGCTTGGAGAGAATTGTGCCACCAGCCGAGTCCTCCTAAGCACTGCCAAATATCCAAGTTTCTTTTTCCTGCTTGGAGAGAAATACACTCTAAAGAGCATCTATGAAGTCTAAGCAACTTTTTTTTTTTTTCCAGGATGACAACCCAACTCCTGTACCAAAGTAAGAGTTTAGGTTAGGGGTGAGAGTTCCATAAAAAGCATCTTATTCCTATAGTCAGGGACTCGAGGAACATGACACAATACAAATATTATGAAATCTTCAATAATATACAAAGGTGTAAACATAGTAGTGGTGAAACCAATGATTATGCAGAGGCAAAACAAGTACATAATGACAAAACATTGAAAACTAGGTTAGTAAAAATGCCAAAGAGCTTAACTGTTCTCGGTATCTCAGACTAAGGGAAAGTGCCCTTTCTGGTCCTTCAGGAATATTGCATTGAAGAAATTTAAAAGAACCATCCATGTGTGTTAATACCATATAGAAAACATTCAGGAGGAAGTCTTCCCACTGGAGCATGATTTCATTTTGAAAATAACAGCTTTTGAGGTACCCCATTTTCAGCTTATTCTAAGAAAAATATAAAACAGGTCAAAGTGAGTCATATAGATGATTATATATTTATTGTTTTGAAACCTTGTAATACAAGTATCTTAATGGCTTTGATTAATGAAATAGTTAAAGGGTCTCTCCTCAAAAGAAAATGAACTATAGAACCTTGGTTGCGGATCAGGAAAAAAATTGAAATAGATGTTAAATTTGCTATTGCTTCTTTGTATGCAATTGGACAAACATATCTACAGGACAGAGTTTCAGGTTCTGAAATGCGAGGTTATTGTAGCAACAAGGCTTTGTTGTCTCCTTTTTAAAGACCTGTGCCCAAATCCCTGGACGATTTTGAGGAGGAAGAATATCATCCAGAATTAGAAAAGCACCAAGAGTTCACTGAATGACCATTTGCATTACTGGAAACAAATATTTCACTTTACGTTCCAGGAGAAATGGCACTTTGCTAGGAGATATTAGCATCAGGAAACGTGAATATTTTTGCATGAGTAGTTATTTATGTGCAATCTCTGAAATAATACCTTCTGGAAATTTGCATTTGCTTCATTTGCTTTATGATGCCAGTAACATGAAAAGACATCGAATAAGTAAGAACTTGGTCTGAAATAGAGACCAGGCTTCCCAGTCCCACAAATGGAATTGGTCATGATAAAATTCCTTTATTCTCTTAATCAGTGACAAGTGCTTTCTTTCTCAGGTTTTCAAGGAAAACATTTAAGAAAAAAAATCACAGGCCCACTTCATTGTTTGTATCTTGGTTGGATTTCACAATCCTTCTACCTATACCTTTGAGTTCTTCCACATATTGGTATATACTTGAGGTCTGCCTTCATAACTACAGCAATCTGTAAATTCTTTAAATGGATATTTCCTGTCAGGCTCTGGGGATTCAAATGTATCAGACCAAAAATTTGATTTTATTTGTAATGAAAATGGTAGAGCACTATAACAAAAATCAAATGGTCTAGTGGTGCAAGCAAACAAAATAGGCCTTCTCCCAGGAAAAAAAAGGCTAATGGAGTTCTTGCTTCAAGCATGAAAAGTAAAGTCATCTGACCATGACAAAGCTGCATGGTATTTTGTTTTTTGTCAAAAATTCTAACTTTTATAGGGCTGTTGGCCAATGACAGAAAACAACCATGGATCCATTGACTATTTTACTCTGCACCAGTTACCTTGGATTAGAGTTGTGTTCTCAGGCAATAAATATGTGCAAACTGGAAATGATGAGTTTCTGGATCCCTGCAAAGCACCCTCTGCCCCCCCCTTTTAAAATTCAAACCACAGCAGAATATTAGGCAGAGGAATTCATTTGAAAATTTAGAGAAACAGTGCAGCATTCTAAGGAAGGCATATTACTGTGTCTATTTGGAAACATCTTTTTATACCTAATTGGATTTCTTTGGTTCTTAATTAAATGTTACAATTCAAGTCAGCTATTGGCTGGATGAACTCTAAGTTTGAAGGAAGTAATTGTGAAACTATAATTTCAGTTTAGCACTCTGCTTTAATATGTAGGACACTGACCTAGACCATGAAATAGCAGATCAAGCTTTTTGTCTCGTAGTTTTGTGGACTAACTGTTTAATGTCTTTGAAGCTCATTTCCTCTTTTATAAGAGAGAGGATGATCTGGGAATAATAAGATCGAACCTACTCTGAGCTTCTTGAAGAGAGTCAATCCTGTGGAATTTCTGATGAGGGTGTTAGTAAAAATTAAAAAAAAAAAAAAGAAGGGAAGGAAGGAAGGAAGGCAGGAAAGAAAGAAAGAAAAAACTATCATTGACCACAATTCTTTGATTGAAATGAGTTTGAATTCGTTGGAAAAAAAAAACACAACAAAAATAAGTATCAAAGATAAATAGATAAATACATTCTCCCCTCTTAAGAGACATGAGAGAACAGGAAAGCTAGTCTTGTCATAGATTTCGTCACTTTTGAGGTCAGCTGGGTTTTGTAATCTCTATCATTCAAATTCAGTAAACTTTTATTATAAAACTAATCAAAGTTAAGGTACCCTTTTGGGCACAAAGGTGATACATTAATACAGCAAAATCCTTCCTCTCAAAGAACTCACAGTAGAGTCAGTGATAAATATTTAGACAGCTCACGGTTCTAAAAGGCAGAATTAAATAAAAACTACTTGGCATATAAAAAATGTTTAACAGGGCGCCTGGGTGGCTCAGTGGGTTAAAGCCTCTGCTTTCGGCTCAGGTCATGATCTCAGGGTCCTGGGATGGAGGCCTGCATCGGGCTCTCTGCTCAGCAGGGAGCCTGCTTCCTCCTCTCCCTGTCTCTCTGCCTGCCTCTCTGCCTACTTGTAATCTCTCTCTGTGTCAAATAAATAAATAAAATCTCAAAAAAAATGTTTAACAGACACAAAAAGAAAATATTAATTCTGATGAGGATGAATAGTCGACAAAGAAAATTCCACACACAAAAAAAAGTCTTTTAAATTATATGTTGAAGACTTAAAGACCTAACTAAGTGAAAAATAAGGGTGGTACATTCCTTGCAAGCTGAGAGAAATACCCTGTAAAAAATCTAGAAAAGAAAGTTAAGGGAACAAATTTGATGTGTTTTTATATTATCCCTATGGACAGCTGTGAAAGGATGTTTTGGTCTTAAGATTGGCTAATAGTAGATCTTTTTGAGTTTTGTAAGTTGAAGACTACCTACTGTAAGCTAGAGATTCTGAGTTTGTGTGTGTGTGTGTGTGTGTGGTATTGCTACTCATGCTTTCTCTCAACTAGATGGTATCGCTAGATTATAAGAAATATGGAACACTTTTCAGGCACCTTCAAACCCCATGTTCAATATTTGAAGTTATGTCACTTTCAGACCGTAATTTTTCAAATTTCATATATTTATAATCAAGTGTGATGGGGTTCGAAGCATGCTACCCCCAAATATAGTGTTTTGGCTTATTAGTTACTTTAAATTGAAGGATTTTGAGAAATGAAGGTACAGAAAAGACTTTGACTCCTCCCTTCTCCCCTGAAGCAGGTCATAAGACATTTTTGTAAGAGGTGCTCTCTCTGTACCTGGAGGAAAGGAACATCCTTATTTCCAAAGACAAAAGACACCAATTGGAGTCCGAATGTGAACAGGCCTTGCCAAGTTTCTACCAGTTTACTACTTTTCACTAATACTCCTGTCCTATCATGTTTTTCTACAACTTTCCATAATTCATTAAGCCTAAATAAAAAGAAAATCAGGATTAAGTGCTGTTTTGGGAGTCTTCATTTCCTTATGTCACAAAAAGTTAAATTAATGTTTTATGTTTTTCTCTTGTTAATCTGTCTTTTGTAAGTCTAATTTATAGGATCTTATTTACAGGACCTAATTACAGGACCTGGAAAATGTAAGAGGGTAGTAGGGAAAATATTTTTTTCTTCCCTACACGTGTATTTGATGTTCACTTGTCTGGTTTTAGAACTTAATTATTGTTTTATTAAGTATGCAATTTTCTGCTACACTTACCTCTACTAGGTCTCTTCAATTCAAAGATATGAAAATCAAGACTGAAGGATATTAAATGATCTGTCAGCATTTATCAAACTACTTAGTAATGGACCTGGATCTAACCACTCACCAAATTCCTGTTTTGTTTTTCATAACTCTTTTTTTCTTCTACAGTAGGGGAAAAAACAACAACAACAACAACAATTTTCTCTCTACCCTTCTAGGTTCTTGATTGAGACTCCCTCTAGAATAAAATTAACAGATTAATAAAAGAAAATCAAACCAAAACTTAGTTACATGTATACCTCTTGTATATATGGAAGATAGCCAGGAAAACTAAGTAACTCTCTGATACAGTCCACGCCACCACCTTAAATACCATCACCAGCTAAAGACAAAAGATGTCTGGCAGGAGCCAGTAACTGGAGGTTCTTAGGCATCACCTAGTAAGCAACGGTGTGTTGTCAGATCCTTGACTCCTTCAATGATAAAGAGTTTCTACAGATTTAGTGATAATCCTCTTCATTCTTCAAGTGGAAATTTCTCTTATAAATGTGAATGTCCCGTACAAAATGTAATTTATACTTGGTTACCTGAGTTTCTCCTGTATCTGGTCTTTCCTAAAAATAATCAGTCTAAAATAATCCTTATGCCAAAGAGTCACATGATAGGGTAGGAAATTCTGCTCCCTTTTACTACTCTACTCTACTGGTTCCTTCTGTTTGATAGAAGCTTCAAAGACATAATTAAACCTAATTTTGTATTGGCAACTATTATTAAGTGGAACACATTTCTAATGAGGAAAGATTAGAAATATGTTTTTTCCCCTGCTGTTGACAGGTTCAGTTTTAGAACTTGAGTACCTATGTCAGTATGAATTGGTTAAAACTATGACAGAAGTGGAACACTTGAATTTTGCTGAATTTACTAAATTTTTTTCAGACATTGACCTTATTACATACAATAATGCATTAATGTATTTGTTTTATTTGCTACAACTTACTGCTTTTACGTGGCAGATTTCTATTGCCCATTTAGCAGAATTTCTCTGCCCTGTAGATAATCTGCAAATGATAATAAATTAGTTGCTACATTAAAATTTCAGGATACTACATGGGATTCCATTTCCACAAGCCTCACATTCATTATTAGGATAATAAAATGCTCAGATGGTGCCTACAAAAAAAAATGATTTTTTGTCTCTCTAATCCATGTTTCCTCAGTATTAACTGATTAACTGAAGTAAAAAAAAAGGGGGGGGAATTTTGAGTTCAGATGACTCAAAAATTCCAAGATGAAAGGTGTTTAATTATACTTAGCTTTAGGTGAGCTTAGGTGGACTAAACTATCAGGAAAAATTTTATATAAAAGACTTTGAAGTGAGAAAAAAAAATAAGTGTCTTGCCTTGGGTACCATTCTCAAAGTGACTATGGCTACTTAACCCTGATAAGAAAACTGGTGGTAGAAAACTAATACTAATACAGATAATCCATAGAAAAGCACATGGATTGTGCTCGATGGAATGCAATTGATTATTCCCCAGTGGATATGTTATGGAACCTGGACTGATATGTTCTTCCTGTCGGAAGAACCAAGCGGCACTCAGAGACTTTGGAGGATTGAGGATTTATTTAACGCCGGTGGGCTCAGAGGAGACTGTTCTCCGAACGTCTGAGCCCCGAGCACAAGCAGGGAGGGAATTTATACCCTTCTAGTTCCTCACATTCGGTACTTCCGGCGCACCCAGGAAACCAGGTAGGAAAGAAGAACCCGGAAGGGCTTTGAGAAAGGGACTGGAACTCCCTTGCTGGTTTGGTCGGCCATGTTAGAGTACAGTTTTTCCCTTATCAGATAGAGTAGGCTTACATCTTGCGTAAGCTCATTTCACCATTTACTATTGCCTAGATATGTATAACTATTTGAATTCGCTTTTGGATTAGTTATAAAATCTTACCATTCCTCTCATTAATGACTTAAATAAATCAACACATGATTATTTAAAATTGTATGAGCATCATGATTTTACCATTTTTTTCAAAAATCCTTTTAATAGTATAAATCAGTGGGTCCACATTCTGGTGTGCCTTAAAATCCCCTGCAGAGCTTGTTAAGACACAGATCACTGGGCCCCATTTCCAGAGTTTCTGATTCAGTATCATTGGGTGGGCCTCCAGACCGGGGAAGAAGCAAGTGCTAGGTGAAACCAGCGCTGCGGGTCCAGGGACTATATCTGAACCACTGGTAGAAACCAAGTCGTAATGACCCAGGCCGATGATTACAATCCCAAGAAACTTCCACTTTACCTAAGCAGAAAGATATTCATTCTAAAATCTAATCTGCAGCCCTAAACTATTTTCAGGTCCCTATGTGAAAAGAATGTTTCTAGCCCTTTCATTTCCCCCCCTATGGCTGGATAAATCAGCCCCTTAAACCTTCTGATTTAGGCATTAGAAATAGTGGCAGCTTCTATTAAGTAATGTGATGGGAAATAGGAAGGTATCATAGAAGACAATATAAGAATCACTCTAGGCCAATTATGTAGTTAATTACTCTAGTGTGTGAATTTAGCCTTCAAAGCAATCTCATTTGGGCTGAGGAAAAAGCTACTACAGACAATTATGGGATGTGTGTGATGTTAGAAAGAAGAAGATAGCGCTATTGTTGGAAGAACAGTATAAATGCTGAGCAGTGTAATCTGAAATAAACGTAAATGGAACTGTGTTTTCCCTGAGCTGTAGTCTTCATTGCATAATAGGTCTTTTCTATTCTAATTTTTATGATTCATTTGCTCATTGGGACAAGTTATATATTTTTCTTCTTTCCCCTTTGCTATGGCAGGATATGCATTATCCTTCCCTATTGTGACTATAGAATTCAATATCCATTTTCATTGTCAGACAGGAAGGCAGCAGTGGAGAGCAGTTTTGATGAACAAACATCTCTTTCTTATTTAAATCTAAAGGAAATCCTGATACCCCTAGATGAACACCATATACCTCACGTAAAGATGTGACCATTGTTTTCCTTTTGTATTTTCACACCCCCTAGAAAAAGAGAAAAGGGAAAAAAAGAGAAAGAAAAAAGTAAAAGCAAGCCCTGTCATTGCTATGCTGATAATGGGAAAAATATAGACAAAACTTTCAAATACTTGAAGTTAGCTTTTCAAAAAGCCTTTTGTGAACCTATAAAACATAAATTAAATCTAATTTGCATGCAATTTGTCATGTACTTAGAGATTGGTGGCAATTAAGAAATGCAATTTGTTTTTTAATACTGTATTTCTCTTTTATGTACATTAAAAAAATACATCAACACATTTCTGTTATATTCATGAGATTACAATGGTGCACTCTAGTGGACAAACTCAACACTTGAAATTATACACTAAGTATCTGTAAGGGTTTAATAATTTTACACATATGAGCTGACCTTATTTAACTCAGTAATGGCACTTGGAGGAAGTAGAAGACAATGCATTATTTTAGGGGGAGAGAGTTTGTGGATGGGACAATGTCTGAGTCAATTTGGACTTAGAAAGCAGTTGTCTGGGGTGCCTAGATGGCACTTGTTGATTAGACTTTGTCTTCAGCTCAGGTGAGGGTCTCTGGGTCCTCGGGCTCCCTGCTCAGCCAGGAGTGGTTTCTCCCTCGCCATCTGCCTCTCCTCCCACTTGTGGGTGCTTGCTCTCTCGCTCTCTCTCAAATAAATAAATAAAATCTTTTAAAAAATAGGGTTTTTTTTCTCCCTTCCTTTTCTTTTATTCCCATTTTCATTTTCTTTTACCAATAAATTCTCAATTCGACATTATAAAGCAAATAAAATGTCAGAACTTGAAAGCTGAGGACATAAATGAAATGTGTTATTATCATAAATTTCAGGGTCATTTTAGGAGCTTTTCAGTTTGGTGGAGGAAGCTATTTTAGCAAAACCATTATGCAGTGGTATCTCTTCATATTTCTGGCATGGGGGTTGTCAAACAAATAGAATACCAGAAACATCTAACATAGAAATTCATGAAGACATTTTAACTGGTTGATACTCAACACTAATATTAAAAAGAGTAAAAATATCTTAGTAATACCTAAATCTTAAATGTTTTTCTGAATGCAGTGATATTTTGAGACTAAGATTTTTGCCGTATTAATCTAAATTATTTCCTAAAAATGCATATTTTAATTTGAATCCTCTAAAGTAGTCTTCATATTATCTACATTATTTAAAAATATCCACAGGTTAAGTTTTATTTTAGTTGTTGTTTTTTTTATTCCTTTTTTTAAAAAGACTTATTTATTTGAAAGAGAGAGAGCGAGTGAGAGAGAATGTGGGGGGCAGAAAGGGGTAAGTAGAGTGAGAGGGAGCAAAAATCTCAAGCAGACTCCCAGCTGATCATGGAGCCCAATGCAGAGCCTGATCTCATGAACCTGAGATCATGACCTAAGCTAAAATCAAGAGTGGGATGCTTAACCGACTAAGTCACCCAGGCACCCCTACATTTCTAAAGTATTAACTTAAAGACTTCAATAGATAAGTTTTTTTAATATTTATGATACTTACAAATTGTACATAACTGGGAAAACATTAATTTGTTTATCCTCATATCTAATATATCCATGACTAAAATATTACGAAAAAAATATAGCAAAAAGAAAAGGTTACAATCTGTTCAATTGTTAAACATCCAAAATCTCTACTTTAAAGTAAGATCATACTTTTATGAATTAAACCTTTTTCTCTTAAACATCCATCAATGCAGGGATTTATCTAATAATCTATTATCAATTAAGAAGAGCTATCTAAGAAACAAACTATACTATGAGTTACTTTGCATATTATTGAGGGAATGGTTAGTGATGTGAAAATGTTGGGGTTCAGAGCCAACAGCCAAGAAAGAATTCTTGAGACAATTTTGGTGTAGAAAGGTGTTTTATTATAACAGGGGACAGGACAGGAAAGAGCCGTTCTGAGGTTGTGAGGAGCAATTGATTATATACTTTGGAATTGGGGGTGGTAAAGACAAAAGTAGTTTCCAAAAGGATTTTTAAAGAAGACTTACAGGATCCTGGAGGCCTGGCTATTGTCAACCCAAGGTTGTTTTTGCTTCTAGCAAGACATTAACTTTAACATTTGAAGTTCTTGGAGGAAAGTCATAATCTGCCTGCCTCAAGTATTTGCCAAATGGGCTGCAGTTATAAGAAAATTTAATTTTATCTACATTTCTTTTGCTTTGTTCTCCACATGAGTTAGTACCAGCAACTGCCTTGCTATAATGGGATGGCCCAATAGCTGCCTGCAATTGTAACTCTGCTTCCTAGAAGTAAATCTAGTCATAGTTGTGATTCTCTTAAATTTACCACGTTTGGTATGCAAGTCCTTGAAGAGAAAGCCCAAGATGATTCCTCCACATGGAAGTCATGAATATTAGCAAGTTATGGAACATGAATGTGTGAAGAACATTTCCATCTAATCCTTTATTCTAGTTCAGGCTAACTCCTGAGACTCAGTTGGCCCTAACATAATCATAAGTTTGAACTTACTGTTTGTGTTGACAAACATAATGGCATTAGCAAGATAAATGAGTTGGAAGGTATTGCTTCTACTCATTCTCTGATTCACTTAAAAGAATTTTGTGAAGTTCAACTGAGCATGTACATGTATATATTCAAAATAAATGAACTTACTTTATTTTTGGCTTATAAAATAGCCCTTCTGTATACATGGGAGATACCCAGAAAACTGAGCAACTCTCTAAAATGGCTCAAGGCAGCACCTTTAATACCATCACCTGCTAAAGATAAAAGATATTGGGAGGCAGAGAAGCCAGGCACCGAGGCTATCAAAAGGCTATCAGGGATAAGGATGTTATGCAGATGTAGGTCAGAGCCTTCTCCACTGATAAGAGTTTCTAGAGATTTAGTCATCTTCCTCTTCCTGTTACAGAGGGAGATGCTCTTAAAATGGAAATTTCCCATATAAATGTAAATGTGTCTTATAAAAGGGTAACTTCTACTTGGTTTTCAGAATTTTTCTGGTGTCTGCTCTCTTTAAAAATAACCAGCTCAAAATAATCCTTATGCCAAAATAATCCCTGTGCATATTTTGGTTTGGCAAATTCTCCCCTTCCCCTGCAACAATGCCTAACCTCTTAATAAGATTGTATACCTTTAGTTTTGAGTCACTGGAATTTATTTGGAATTAGCATCCTGAATTACATGGGTTTTTATGGGATGTAAGATCTACCTGAAAAGTCCAGTGTTCTTTTAGGAAGGAACATAAAGGACGATTCCATGGTACCCATTGGATCCTTTGTCCTTTTCACCATGGCAAGCATTGGAATAGCTGGAAACTATGATTAAAGGCTTCTTCTATAGTGCAGGCCTTCTGGTGGTCATTCACTTATATATAAATGTTTGAGGGTTCTAGAATTTCTTTTAAAAAGTTCTGTTAATAGACTGGTATAGTCTTTTATTTTTATTTTTTTCAACCCTCCAGTCTTATCTTCTAGAAGTCCCTGGTTATGTGCCAAATCTTTGTCTTTACCTGGTAGTCAATGTAGAGTCTAACTGCAAACCTTTTCTCTTTTCTTTCTTTTTTTTTTTAATTTTTTTTTTAAAGATTTTATTTATTTATTTGACACACAGAGAGATTACAAGTAGGCAGAGAGGCAGGCAGAGAGAGAGAGAGGAGGAAGCAGGCTCCCTGCTGAGCAGAGAGCCCGATGCGGGCCTCGATCCCAGGACGCTGAGATCATGACCTGAGCCGAAAGCAGAGGCTTTAACCCACTGAGCCACCCAGGCGCCCACCTTTTCTCTTTTCAAGCAAAATAGAACATAAAATGTATTGCTTCAAATGCTGTCCTTTTGCAGGACTATTTCTCTTCTTTCCTGTTTTTAGGAGCACACAAGAGGGAGTATGATTATGTGGAAATTCACTTTGGATGATGCTGGTATAAAACACCTAATGCTACTGCTAAAGTCTTGCTTGTTTTCCATTCCTTGGTTGGATTTTCATCCCTTCGACTTCTTTGTAACTACTTCCTACATTAAATGTCCTCTGTTGAATGGTCTATATTGCCCTCTATGTTCTGTGGGCTCTCTCCAACGGGATGGGGGCCCCCATATGTGGATCCATCTGATTGGGTGGAAGCTGGTGGCACGGGCAGTGAAAGAACTCATGCCAGGTAGAAAAAAAAAGAGGTGGAACTTTATTGAATACATTGCAAGGTAGCTGCCAGCAGGACAGAGAGGGAGGGGCTATCTGGATTGAGGCAAGTGTTGGGGGTGGGGTGCTGCGGTTAAAAGGCAGAGTGAGGGGGTATGGGAACATACAGAATTTTCCCTTTTTTGGTAACCGTGTCTGGTGTCTGGTGTAAGTAACTCATTGGTCAGCTAGGGCTTATGGATATTTTGAGGTGGATCGCCTAATGGACCTATTTGTATTCAGCTCCATTTGCCTTGCTCTACTTTCCTTTGCTCGAGCCTATTGCCTTAAAGCTGCCTCTACATGTTCCTGATCAGACCCAGACTGGTCTAGTAGTGCACCCACTTATTTAGTACATCTGTGGCTCATACTTGATGTTGGTGTAAATGTGTGTGGCAGATTCCTCATGTTACAGGATTTTGTGTTCCCTTAGTGTCCTGGTTCTTGGTCGTGGTGCTTCAAAGAACAGGAATGAAGACATAGAGCAGACAAAGAACATGGGCAGCAAAACAAAGTTCATTGAACAAGATATGGGAGGGGAACCCAAGTGGGTTGCCCCCGGAGTTTCTAAATTTAGGGATTTTTATGAGCTCTTTTGTGAAACTTTCTTAAGCAATCAGGGGTAATGAATCATGCCCATCGGGGTTTTGGTCACCTATCTGTCTACCTGTCAGGCTAATGTCCATGTGCTGATGGTCTTTTTTTTTTTTTTTTCCTGACATCTGGGGCTTAGGTCTTACTGCCCGTTGCCTGTGATATTGACAAATATTTTTGTGGTTATTTTGGGACGTTCTGCAGAAGTCATTTCTGCAAAGGCTGCAAAGCAGAATGTCAGTGCCGTCCTGCCTAAGCTTCAAACAGGATGTCAGTGCTGTTTTATTTCAACTCTCCTGGCTCCATATTTTCTTGGTGGGGACCCTGGCTCTGACTACCTGTCCAACTAACTCCTAACACTTATAATTATTGTAAAGCCTTCCAGATCTTTCTGACTCAAACCACAACATCTCAGAAACTTAAGAAACTTTAAGAGGTTCACCAAAGTAATATATCTGAGAATAGAGAGGGAGCTAGGAATCCGCTCTCCTGTCTTCTAAAGATTTTATTTATTCATTTGACACAGAGAGAGAGATTACAAGTAGGCAGAGAGGCAGGCAGAGAGAGAGGAGAGAGGAGGAAGCAGGCTCCCTGCCGAGCAGAGAGCCCGATGTGGGCCTCGATCCCAGGACCCTGGGATCATGACCTGAGCCGAAGGCAGCGGCTTTAACCCACTGAGCCACCCAGGCGCCCTCTCCTGTCTTCTAATTGAGTGTCTTTTTATCTCTTTATACCTTTTCTGCTTATGCTTATAATTCTTCATCTAATACAAATTCACTTATTTGTATAACCAGAAATAATAATCCCACAGTGAATACCTACATCATATTTTCAAGGTTCAACAACTTATAAATTTTAAGACAGATTGTCTGTAAGACACTGCTTCAGTGCACTAAATAATACTCAAGAGGCTTGAAAGAGTTAATTCAGCTTGCAAAAGAGCTTAATTTATTCCCAAGACATAGCCCGTACACAGGGAGAATATGGCTCATTAAATCCCTTTCAAAGACTCCCGATAGAGAAGTGTGTTTTTGGATCAATATTATGTTCCTGTGGACTTAACGGAATAACAATTACTCTTGGGAGGAGGCTAGCTTTTCCTTCTGGGTGTGGAACTCTTTTCAAAGATGGATGTTGTAGCTATGGTTATTCATAATTCTATTTAAAAATAAACCTAACAATTAGGTAAGCCTTTATCCATTAGTTTGTTTTCTTTCTAGCATCTAATAAAAGAGGTTATCCTTTTTATAGGTGTTTTGTTTGGTTGGCACTCTTTGCACCTCCAAACTTCAGCTAGCCAGATTATCTATTAGAAACATTGTACTTCATGACACACTCTAAGAAGTATTTCTCAGAGGTCAGACACTGAAACATTAAGAACAAGCTTGCTTTACGAGGTGATTCATTTCCCAAGCCCTATGCATACTGCAACTGCTTATTCATATGATGAGGCAATAAAACAGTGTCTACACATTGTCAAGCAATTGGATGAAACATTAGAAGTCGTGATGGTTCTTCCATATAACATAGTGAAATGATTAAGAATAAGGACCCTGAAATCAGTTTCCTGCATTTAAATCCTGGTGTCAACAGTTACTGGATTTGTGGCTTCATGTCTCCTACTTTGTTTCCTCATCTGCTTACCAGGGCAAAAACATGATCTTCCTCATTAGAATCTAGATGAAAAGACTATATTAAATGAAAGAGTATATAAGTGAAAAATCTGATACTATTAACGCATATTGGCTGTAATTATGACATGGATATTTGCAAACAGCTCTATTATTTTTAAATATACAGGAAGAATTTCATTCATGTAGTTGACAAATATTATAATCCCATTTTAAATCCTTTATTTATTTATTTATTTACTTACTTACTTAATTTTAAGTAGGCTCCATGCCCAACATGGGGCTTGAATTTACAACCTTGAGATGAAGATTCGTATGCCCTGCTGACTGAGCCAGCCAGGCACCACTATTATAACCACATTTTTAAAGGCAAAGTTTGCGTATCTTTATAGATTACAAAATCTACATGGGCGGAGACACATAAAAATATCTCTGACAGCATCTGTTGGCTATCTCTACAAATTGCAATTACGAACATCATCTACAGATTATTACTCACAACAGTATTTGTGTGATTATGAAAGAATTCAGGACAGATCCCCTTTTCCAGAATGTGCCAATTTACTATGTGGATTATTTTGCATTGAAGGCACCTGAGACCCTCTGGGCTCAAAAGAAACTTTTGGCCCTGCCTTAACTACATAAAAGAATCTAAATTGGGGGTCTTTCCCAGAATAAAGATTGTTAGCAGTGATACATTTTATCTAAGTGACCTATCTGTCTAGCAGGACAAACTAATTACCAAACATCTGCTCATCTTATTTGCCCTGTCAAGTGCATTCCATTCCTCTGAAATCCCAGACCCCTACTCCCTTATCCTTAGTTCAGAGTGACATATATACCTCATTTTGCCTGTCTTTGGAATTTCCATGTCTGTGTGAATCCCTCTGCCTATTAAATTTGCTTTTCTCCTGTTAATCTGTCTCATGTCAATTTAATTCTTGGTCCACCTATGAGGGGACAGAAATTCTTCCTCCCTGATGATTAGTATATGTATCCATCAAATATTTCCTCTCCATGATGGCTATTGGGAGTATTCTGTAATAGTTCTCCTGACTAGTTTTAAATGGGAGTAGGCTAGGGAAAGGCTTATATTTCTGAGTTTAATAAACCAAGGAGCTATTCACATCTAAATTGTTTTAAATGGAGTAGGCTGGGGAAAGGCTTATATTTTAGGGTTTAATAAACCAAGGAGCTATTCACATCTCAATTATTTTTAGCTATTTGAAATTTGTTCTATGTTTATTATGAAGGCAGAAATAATAACAACATTTCATTATATTTTCTGGGTCCTTTACTAAATTCGTAAATTAGAATGGCAAAATGTGTAAAGTATTCTATGTCGACTAAAATACATGAAATACTACCTAAAAACCTCAATGAGCTTTTAACAAAAAACTAAATTGCTGTTCACTTAAAGGATCATTATTTCTGGATAGAATAAGTAATCTCTAAGGGTTGAAAACATATTTTTCCTTATATTTGCCCTCTGAGAACATGCACAGTCATACACCATGAAATACTCAAACACCTGACCAAAAGCGTCAGGTAGTTCCCCTCACTTCTGAAAGGCACGGACATACCATGAGAAGGAAGAATATGCTACTAAGGGTTAAAGGGAAGGAGGATGGCAGAAGAAAGATATGGGGCTTCTTTCCTTCCTCATTTGTGCAGCTACAACATTAAGTACCAAACAACCTTTAAGGGTAATTGTATATTTGAAAGTTATTTCAGCTCTGTTTGTTAACAATAAATCGTTCATTTTAAGGACACCAACATAAATCAATATTTTTTAGTTTCATGTAGTTTGTTTCCTTATGCTTTGCTTACATAATCATCTTAAGAGTCAAAAAATGTTTGCTTTATCTCTTTTCTTCATGATAAAATTTGTTAATATACCATCAATTTTCACTCATTAAGCACATTATACACATTTTACATTAGTGTGAAATTTAGTTATCTGGAAATTATCTGTAAAGGATTAAAATGTAATATGATAAAATAAAGTATATTGTATCCTTCATGGTTCGTAATGAGTTTCAGGTTTTTTTAAAAATATATTCCCCATAGTAATTTGTGCATCGTAAGTGCTGAATGTTTGTTACAAGAAAGAAGGGAAGGAGGGAGAAAGGAAGGGTGAGGAGATGGATGGTTGGATGGATGGATTAGGACGAAAGGATGAAATCGAAGGGAAGAAAGAAGTTTGTGATTTTTGAGTAGGGAAAACAGAGTGAAAAATGTATGCATTTAACCTGGATCTTTTTAGCTGTGTGACTTTAGCTTTAGTTTTCACATCTGTAAAAAAAAAAAGAAAGAAAGAAAGAAAGAAAGAAAAGAAATGAGGGATGATCATAATCACTTAATGTGTTTTGAGAATTAAATCAGATAGTGTGGGGAAAATGCCCACTTTCACAATACCTTAAATGTAATAGATGCTCCATAAATGTCAGTTTCTCTTCTTTTGCATAGCTTGGCCTGATTTTACCTTAAAGGCAGGTTTTTCAGTATTTTCAAGTTACAGTTGAACAGATGATTTGAAGGTGGGGAATGACACCGTTCCAACTCTTCGCACATCTCCCTCCTGTGCTTCTTCTTTTGGGAGTTTGCCACTAAGCAGGAGCCTTTTTTAACCTCACTGAGTGAGCTCATCTTTAGAGAAAGTTTCCTTCTTGTACTCCACTTTATTCCATCAATAGAAATTATTGATTTGTAAAGCCAGGTGGAGCAGCCCTTGAGGCATATGACCATGCTATCTGAAAACTGCATTGCAAAGTAAATAATCACAGAAAGGAACTTAAGTAATTAGCTGAGTAAAATACATGGTTATAGTGGCTTATCTTTAAGTTTTATGTGAATTTGAAAATTAACATATTTTAGCATTCTTTGTCTGAAAAAAGCTAATTAAGACATAATCATATTTGAAAGGGAAGACAAATTAAATGTGTCTATTAAAGGAAAAAAGTGTACTCTCCTTTGATTAGGGAAAAGGCAGGTGGGATGCCCCACACAGAAGAGGCAAGCCAGTGTCCCTTGATATAGGGAAGAAAAGATTGTACTATCAGTGATATTATGGAGGAAAAAAATCATATTATGACTAAAAACAGGAGAAGATCAATTAGAATGTACTAGCTGGGAAAGGGCCCATAGTGGGAGATGAAAGACCACTGGTTAATATTTCTAATACCTTAAGGGGAATAGTACAGGACAATAATTACCAAATTATAACTAAGCTATGTTTTCCTAAAACAGTGCTCTTTTCTTCAATATTAAAGATTTTCTTCTCTTCACTTAGAAGTAAAAATGACTTTATTCTATGCTTGTAGAGAATAATATAGTAGGTACAAAATATTCAGTGGCTTCTGCATTTTTTTTTTTTTGCTTTTTTATGTGGGTGTCAAATCTGCTGTGAGACTCTAACAGTTTTTATTATGTTTAAGGTACATTTAGCATAGCATGGGGTAATGTATGATTTCTATTGACTTAGTTTTAATATTTATGAAAACTAAGCATTACATATGCTTACCCTTTTCATAAACTTGAAATAGCAAAATGATTCAACTTGACTTCATATAATTTTCTAATAAATGGTTAGATAGAACATTTTTCAGAGTCTAGAATGTATGAAGAACCACAGGTACCAAAATATTGGATAGGAAATTTAGGATTAAACTGAGAGATACAATAAAATAAAAATAAGGCAATGATGTATATTTGAGAGGGTTCCATGGAGATTTTTTTATTATTGGTTTATGAAGTAACTATTTATTGAAACCATAATTTGACTTATTCAGAAGATTTCTACAAGGTTTTGCCAGGTTTATTGTACCAAGTCAAGTTAATTTTTATATTGGCCTAGTCGTAATTTCTTTAATGTCATTGCAACAACCCACAAATGTGGTCAAGAACATGCCCACCAACACCCCTGTAACATAGCCTGCCCCGTTTGCTTCTTTTTCTACAGTTCACCCGCATTCTTGGGGTCCAGATCAGGCCTCACACTATAATCTTCTCAATTCCCATTGATCCTTTAATTCAGCAGATATTTATTTGGAACCTATTATTCCAGATACTTGGCATAAACAAATGGAACTGACAGATAAGATCTCAGTCTTCACAGAACCTACATCTTGATGAAAAAGTAAGTGAATGTGTATAAAAAGAATTTATATTAAGTGCTACAATCAGATTGGGATAAGTTCCAAACAAATGTGCTGGATTCTGAGATAGATCATTCTACCATAAGATTAACTTTGACTAACTGATTCACTCAAAAGTCCTTGTCAGGTGTAAATTGTATGCTAGTGCAGATAAATAGATAGATTTGACCTATAAGCCTTTGTACTTTTCTATAAGGAACCTGGCAGCAAGGTACTTACAAGTACCACTGTTGTAAACTCTTTATAAAAAAAATACTGTAAAGAAAACCTAGCCTACTTGATATATACTGTTCTCCCCAATTAAGGGTATTTGGGGATCCATATCTATCTCTCCAGAAAATTACTGTTGGAAAACTCTTGAGTGTCACTTATAGAGTATATAGTAGCTTGACTTTCCCTTCAAAAAATTTCTGTCATAATTCTGACTATTAACACTGACCCAAAAGCTTCGGCAGGATTGCATCACTGGATATAAAAAAGGGAACCTGTCTTAAAGTGGAAAAAGAAACAGATGGCAAAGTATGTTCCACACACACACATCTAGGGTTTTTTTTTGCCAGGGAAGCTGCTGCTTCTTTTAATCCAGTTCAGTATGTTCTAAGACAGCTACTATTTCTGAAAGCACTGAACATGCAGGGCCAAAGTTTCTAAGTATGTACCCACAAGAGACAGGAAGGAAATGGTGCATGTTAGACATCCTGGAAAAACGAGGAGGCTGTTGTAGATGGTTTGCAAAGATGCCTTCTAGCTCGAATACCCTGTGCCTGTCTGTCTTCTGCGGAGGCCACATGGTGGTGGTGTACCAGAACCTATGACAGCTCCCAAGTGACATCACTGTCTCTAACTAAGCTGGTGTTAGAACTCCTTTCTCATGATTCAAATGACATCTGATCCTAATGATAATTCAAGGCATCCTTATCCTAAGGAAGCACCCTATGACCACCTTTTGGTTTTTCCACTTACTGACCTGACTTTTAAAAATTAGATATATTTTGGAGGCTTGCCATTTAAGTTAATATTAGTCACTAGTATTTTAGTGAAACTCCTGAAATATGATTGCTGGGGGGAAGGATTAATTGATCCTGAATGAACGAATGAATGAATCCTGGATGAATTGATGGTTGCCTATTGTTCCCTGGGTACCAAGGAGCTATTGAAGCTAAAATGGTTAAATATAAAAATACGAAGCTATGGGGCACTCCTTTACTTGCCTTTATGAAAGCTAATGGTCCTAGACTCTACCTTTCTATAGATTCCCCCTCTCACCAGTTTCTAGAGTCGTTATGAGTCTTAATGAAATTAGGAGCATGAAAGAATAAAACCAATCATTGGTGAAGTCGGAATTCAGGATATACAATGAAACTAGAAGCCAAAATATAGCAGTGGATATAAGCACAAGAAGACAGCTGGAATCAGTTCAAATGGCAGGGGTCAGAGCAGAAGCACAGGGTAAAGATGATATAAGAAGCCAGAAACCAGAGTTTTTGCAAAAGTCAAAGGCCACCATCAGACTATGGGTATAAAAGGTATATGGAATCTGTAAACAGACTTGGGGTCCTGAAGAGGAGACAATCTTGAGGACTTGTTGACCAGAAGGTGAAACAGACTGTAATAATTTAGGAGCCGAGGGCAGCAAGTCAGGACAAGGAGCAAAGGAGATGGGGGCTGAGGTTAAGGAAAGCAGTACAACAAACCAAAAGGTCAAGAAAGTAGTAGACAGTAGCTGTTAGAGAGCATGGCAATGGAAATGTGGCAAACATCTGTCTCACTTAGAAAGCCTTTTACATCTTTTCTACTTGCAGCAAGAAATAGATTCAAGAGCAGAGCTAACGTACAGCCTGGAAACAGATAATGCTTGTGTTAGGAAACTGGGAAGCTTACTTCATGGTAATGGGAACTATCAAAAATGAGGATTAATTGGCAATTCTGCTGGGAGGACACACAAATAAATAGGTTAAAGTAGGTAGTGAGAAAGAGCTCATATTTCTGCGTTAGACTTTTTACTTGTCTCAGTCCATTTAACCACCTTGGAACAATTTTGAGAAATTGATAGTAATCTTTGGTAAGTGAAATAAACATGTCTGAGTGGAGCTAAATGAATTGCCTATGTCAATGAACTGATCAAGAACTGAGATCCAAATGCACAAGTTGACAGTGTAGGAAGAAAAACCGGTTTTCCAGTTTTATTCTATTTTACTTACAGTGCTGTACCATATCAAAAATGAAATTTCAATGTTTTCATACTTATGGAGTCAAACAAGATTTTGGCAAGGATGTGTAAATGTGGGAGCCACAATAGATTTTTTTTTTTATGTAGGCAGTGTTGAAATAAAAGTCCAGAGATGCTAATTCGAAAATATAATGAGGATATTTTGTTGGCTGCATTTTATGGAAACTCATTTACTCTGAAGAGTATTATTTCTTCAAATTAATAAAATAAAATTAATAATAGTAATACATATTCAACAATCACTACACGTGTAGTAAATGCCAGGTATGCTAAAGTCTTTGCAGGCATAGTCATTTATATGATTTTCATAAGAACCTTGTAAGGGGAATGTCTGGGTGGCACAGTTGGTTAAGATCTACCTTTGGTTCAGGTCATGATTGGCTCAGGTTCTGGGATCAAGTCCCTCATCAGGCTCCTTGTGTAGTAGGGAGACTGCTTCTCCCTCTCCCTCTGCTACCCCCCTTGTTTATGCTCTCTGACAATAAATAAATAAAACCTAAAAAAAAAGAATCTTCTAAGGTAATTACTATTATTATCCTCATTTTATAGATGAGGAGTCTGAGATACAAAGAGTTTTGCACACAGGGCTACATATTTATCATAAGGTTTGGTGCAAGGATTCATATGCAGGTGTCACTCTTTTCTACTTACAGTCTCCACCCATTGTAATTTCATGCTCACAAAATAATATATTTAACTTACATATGTTATAGGTGGCAATTTTCAAACTATAGGTGATCTGTCATGACATTATTCTTCCTAAAAATTAAACATTATTTGTTATTCAACATAGTAGAAGATGTTTAGGTAACATAATATCCATGTAGTAAAACAAAATATTTGTGACATTTAAAATTGAATAACCAAATTTCATATATATTTGATCACTTATTACCTACAAAATACTCTCATTTGGATGCCTGTAGTTGTTTTTCATTGAGTGTGGAAAACAGGTTTTTCTTTGACAGGTGTAGTGATGTTTTGAGACCAGCAAAGTTTCTGTGGTATTTCCATTTTTAATCAAGGTGGGCGTTTGGTTAAACTATCTTGCTTTCATGATAGAAATATTATCCAGAAGAACAGCATATACTTGTTCATCTTCATTAATTGAGTGGGGAATATTAATTGTTCTCTGAATGGAATCATCCATCATATCTTTTCAGATAAAGAATGCCTGTTTGACTGGATGTATTTTTCTCTGAAATAAACCACTGCTCAATTGCAAGTGAATAATATTTATATTTAGATACACCTTGTTTGCCAAGAAACATGGAAGCATCCTGAGACAGCTCCTGATACACTTTCACATTTCTCATTCTGATTTTTAGTCTGTACTTAGAAAAATCAATTTAGGGCATTTTGAAACAGCATTTTGTAAAGGTGAAAAGAGTTTACAATATTGCTTTTAGCTTAAAATGTGCATTTTTCCAAATCCTGAAACAGCTTTGAATGTTGAAACTGCAATTTAACAGTTTTTCAAGTTTTTAGTGAAGTTTAGGAAGCTTGTTGAAGATGAAAGGTTAAAAATCCAAAGATAGAGTTATGTTTTAATTGTCAACCTAAAAATTGGGAAAACAATTGCATAAAACAGAATATGACATGAAAATAATCAGTAATGTATGTGTTTTTAGTATATTTGCCTAAAATCACTAATGAAGCCTTCTAGAAAAGCTAATTATGATGATTTATAATGTGCACAGGCAAATTATTTTGTCATTAGCTAAAGCCAGCTGCTAGGATATTTTTGTGTAACATATAAAATTAAAGAAGGTATTATTTGTAGCTTAATATATTTCATATTTCATAAATTATCCGTTTTACTGCCAAAATACTATTTTCTTGAATTAAGAAAAAAATAAGGGACCATTGATAGAATCATATTGTTTAAACTTAACCCTTTCCTAATATTGACTTGTAATATAATATGTTACAGAAAATTGTAAATAGAAACCTGAGATACCATACAGTTGTGATTCTTAACACAGAATAAATGAAACTAGGACGTTTTTTGAAATAATTTTATGAAGTGAACACTTCTTGTACAACAGCACAGACTAGTGGCCATGTCTTTAAAGCAAATGTTTGTGTGACTGGGACATGTTATCTAAAGTAGTCATGTGTATATATCATGAACTGGTATAAAAGAAATCTTATATTTAAATGGTAATTATTATAACACAATATAATTTTATGGAATTTAAGAATCCATTAGCGAAGTCTACTTTATTCATTCTATTTTGCATTAGCTGCAAATTGCCTAGAAATTGTTTTGAAAATGATGGGTGAAAAAAGATACACATAACTGCTATCACAGAGAGTGAATTTAAAGAATATGTAATTATTAACATGGATATTTCTCTCTGTGTATTTTTTAAGCTTACGATATAGCTAGTCATCTATAAGCAAGACTAGTTTTTTTCATTTAGAATAGCGACAGATTGATAATACTATAGTCACTTCTTTTAGACATCAGCTCCCTTCTCCCAAGATTCTCAATTTATAAGAATTCACTTTAAATGTTCTTCTAATATTCAAACATTGTTTTCCCCCATTCAAAGTGTTTTGCCAATATTAAAATGTTTTTCAAAATTATACTTTTTTAATAAAAAATTCTTAACAAATTTGTCAGTGGGGCAATAAAGCAATGCTATTTGGGCTAATGGAAAATTATGGGTATTTTCTGAACTGTCTCCTAACAATGCAAACAGAAGAAAAAAGATAAGCAAATTAGCTCAAAGATCTCATTTTGATCTCTAAATCTGGAATACATTTTCTTCCCCAAAGTATGTAATCAGACCTTCCTGTATTGACTATATCTACCGTCTGGAATGGGTGAGGGAGAGAGAGAGAGGCCTTCAAATTGTGATATGCAGGAGAATTTGGAGAACATAATTATTAGTAAAATGACTCGTAGACTGGTAGCAAAAGGTGGAATACTGAATGGCCCCAAATAATCAGTATAGTGGTTAATAAGCCCGTGATTACTTTAGATTGTGTCTATTTCCATGAAGGGATAAAATCTGTCTTATAACTTCTGAAAGGTTTATATTGGTCTGTGATTTACAGTAATTATTTGGATTCCAATCCCAGCTCTATTACTTACTAACTCTGCAAATTCGAAAAAATTTGCCACTTTTCCTGAGCTTCAATTTCCTAATTTATAAATTAAGTATAATATTAGTTATAACAAGGTGATGGCCGTATGATGTTTGTGAACACTGAGAAATGCAAAATGAGAACAAACCATTTATTATTCCAATAGCAAGATTCTCAATCTATATTTGTGAATATTTTGTTTATTTATTCATAATGTGGTGATTTTAATATTGCTCTTTAATCTCTTTTTATGTGAAAAGATCATAAGTATCAATCAAGTCTGATTCCATTCTCATATCTGAAAACATTTTCCCCTGGAATAGAAAGCCAACAGAATAAATTGATCAAAGACTTCATTGTTACACTTTTTTTTGTTGTTTTTATTTTTTTTATTTTTATTTTTTTTAAGATTTTATTTATTTTTATTTCACAGAGGGAGAGAGATCACAAGGAGGCAGAGAGGCAGGCAGAGAGAGAGGGGGAAGCAGGCTCCCTGCCGAGCAGAGAGCCCGATGCGGGCCTCGATCCCAGGACCCTGGGATCATGACCTGAGCCGAAAGCAGAGGCTTTAACCCACTGAGCCACCCAGGCGCCCATTTTTGTTTTTAATTATGAAAGAAAGCTTGGCAGCAAAATTTATATCTTCTAATGTTTGAGGATAATCTCTTATGTCTTCTTTATTATTCAGTCATGAAGAATTATTTTAAGGAAAAGCACTTACACACTATTCTCTTATTCCTGTTAAAATATACTCAGAAGCAGAATTATAGGGAGAATATCTAGTCTATAGTGGCACAATTGTGATTCATTATTATGTATCTCAATAGTAGATGGCAATATGTGGAACAAGACTGGTGGTTCTTTACCTACCATGACTTTTCTGAGACTGACCAGGGAAGATGGGGCTTTAAATATTTGTTGCAAATTCTAGATTTCTGTCCCTGTATTACAAAACATAAGAAATCACTAGTAATCAAAATTGGAGGGTTAATTTAAGTCACACTTGTCACAGTTGATGGGCCAAATATTTGTTTTGGAATTGCAATTCATTATGCACACTCATACATTTGGATATTTACCCTATAAAAGATAAATCAACTGTTGGAATCTTGCAGATGCGGGTGGGCAGATCCTACATTACTTACCTAGACTGTTTCCTCAGAAACATTACATTTTGTCTCTTTATGTCATGTTGATCTTCAAGCGAGAACCATTCCCTTATGTGGTTTTTGTTTTTGTTTTTGTTTTCCATCATAAGCCACTTTGTATTGCAGGTCAAAGTTACGAAACATTTCTGAAACAAAATGTACACATACACTTCATTTAAATTTCACAGACTTTTTTAGAAGGCTGATAGGAACCCCAGGGTTAAGGCTTGCATCACATAGAACTTCATTAAGAGGAGTTAAAATCCCTATCCTGGTTGGTGATTGCCAACCTGTTTTTGGCAATTTTTCCCATGAATAAATGAGCACTTTGAAAGAGAAGACTCTACGTGGAGTATCAGAATTGCCTTCTTTCCAAAACATAATTGTGATCTCTAAGTAAAACAACAAAAGTGCTTCCTTTCAATCTTTAGTGATTTGAATCATTTTAGTTGTGTGAATAGTATACACTAGTTTTACATAAAAATTGCAGGTTATTATACAGAACTAATCTGATGTACAACCCTAACACAAAGGCAATAGCACAATTCTTATTCTTTAAACCACAGCCAGAAAATATTTTATTCTGTATAGCTTTGTGTATTCAGAAGTTTAGGATCTCTTACAGATGATCTGCCCCTCCTGCCCTATTTTGGATAGAATAGAAACTAATTGAGACCCAGGCATAGCCCCTAAATGCCCACATTTGGTATGTACCCAAACTGAGATTAGAATTCAAGTATTCTCAGTTCAAATTCAGTGTTAATTATTTCTGAACTCTTAAACTTTTCATCTGTTCATATGTATGGGAAGTAAAAACAATTTTTTTATTCAGGAATGCATTCATATTAGGTGAACAGTGAACTCTTGGCAATTTTATGCTTTCTGTCTGCAATAAAATGTTGTCATCATTTTAAAAATGCTGGGTAGTAACTGTTATTTAGATTTATTTGAATCCTTTGGGGTTGGTTCCAAATTAAGTATATCCAGACAGCCCTCAGTCTTCCTGTTCTTGAATTCTTCCTCAGTGGGGTTGTCCCTCACTTGTTCTCAGTTCTCTGTATTATTCTCTGTATTTCACCTTCCACAAATAGCACCAACTCTGTCAATTTCTTCATCAATACTAATGTATTAATACTTTTGCCAAGAACCCCTCCTATTATATTTCCTAAGGGTAATTGCATCTTTATAAGGATTCCAGCATAAGGCACCAGATGGAAGTGCTGAAGGTGGAATTCTACCCGAGAGCAAGAATAGCAGCATTCTAGATTCTCAGGAAATGGTCTAGATGAATAGGTTCCTCCTCTATAGCTCTACTGGACTACTTTTAACTAAATTGGCAATCAGTGGTATTTTAATATATTACATTTAATAGATTAATCTACTTCCAGGATTAATCTCTGAGTCTTTAATCTCTCCATCCTCTTTAAGCTGACTCCTCAGAATACATAATAGTAGGACAGAAATGGAATAAACTTTAAAGTATGCTTAGAGAAATGACCCCAGTGGCAGCTGAACAGGTAAAAAGGGGGTTAAGTTTGCTCTTATCTTTTATATGCCTACAGGGCCTTATTTGCTGGTGTTTAAATCTCTGGGAAAAAAGCACTTGGAAGTTTAAGTATTTTGCTACCTCTGCTGCTATGTTCCCACAGGGGCAGTGCCCTATTTCTTACCATTATTCATTGTCGTTCTGCTACTAAATAGCAATACTTCTGAGGATGATTGTGTAGTACTGTGGATGCTGCTTTCCTTGAGCTAGGATGACATTCCAGAAATGCTGTCACTGAAGAAGTGCTTCTAAGAAGGATGTTATTTTGCCACGAGTGGATGAGATCATACATTATATTTAGGATTCATAGGGAAGGAAACTGCTAATGGGTTACTGTCTGGATCTAAACTTTATATTTTATTTAAGTTGCATTAGCTTAAAGAAACAACAATTTTTTTTCCTAGATGATATATTATTTTTAGTTGTTTTTTTTTTTAACACACAGAGAGAGAGAGATCACAAGTACGCAGAGAGACAGGCAGAGGGAGAGGGGGAAAGTAGGCTCCCCGCCAAGCAGAGAGCCTGATGTGGGGCTCGATCCCAGGACCCTGATACCATGACCTGAGCCAAAGGCAGAGGATTAACCCACTGAATCACCCAGGGACCCCCTAGATGATATATTTTTTTAAATTGCTTAATCATTTCATTCATTTGATAATGCAAAGAAAGTATAATGCTTTACAAAATTAAATCATTTAGTGATATTTTTGTTTCAGTGATATCCAGATTGCTAAGATTTTTTTAAAGCTATGTTTCTTCTTTATATTAAATCTTTTAGAGAATCCTGTAAAGCCTCAAATGTAACAAGAAAATCGGGAATGATTTTGTTCCTCCTCTAGCCCTCAGTTTTAGACAGCATTAAATAATGTGCTTGAAATAATTGTTCCAAAATATAAATTGCTTATTTTCACAAGCCTGTTTTATTTTAGGTTCCTAAAAAAGCAAGGTATTGACCTATTAGAAAATTATTCTTTATAGATAAGATCTAGAAATACATTTTTAATGGTCCTTTTTTTCCCCTAAAGAGTGACAGCAAGTGAATGGGTTCCACTATGTATTTTTCTTAAGTAAGCTTTGTGCCCATTGTGGGGTTTGAACTCATGACCCCAAGATCAAGAGTCACATACTCTACAGACTGAGCCAGCTGGGCACCCCTAGAAGTCTGTTTCTTTTAAGCCTGATTTTCCTAGGGAGCTTGGAGCGAGTAGGAGGACTCTGAGTTCTCTGTGTCCCATGTTTACAACTAGATTTCATCTACATCCAAGTCAATAAACCAGAGAGCAATGTGAAGACTGGCAGAACAAACTCCACAACTGCATGTAGAGAAGAAGGTGTATCTGAAAGGTTAGGAAGGTCAGAAAGGCAGAGGGAGGCTGCTCACAGGAGGGAGGGAGCTGACGGAGAGGGCAGAGAATGAGGCCATGGTTCCAGGGATTTCAATCAGGGAGGACTAATTCTCAAAACACTTGGCTTTAAAAATCAGAGGGGCTGAATTCCCTGAGTTTTTATAACTAGTGGGACTTACAGCCTGGAGCTTTAAAAGTCTGCTGGCTCAGCACTGGGCAAGCCCTGAGGGCAAGTGATAGCTGGGTCACAGTCCTTAAAGAGATAACAGCCTCTGCAGAGGCAATGTAAAAAAAACAACACTGGGGGCAAACAGGAGATAGATCCATTCCTACTGATTTTTTTTTTTAAGATTTTATTTATTTATTTGACACAGAGAGAGAGAGATTACAAGTAGGCAGAGAGGCAGGCAGAGAGAGAGGAGGAAGCAGGCTCCATGCCGAGCAGGGAGCTCTATGTGGGGCTCCATCCCAGGACCCTGAGATCATGACCTGAACCAAAGGCAGAGGCTTTAACCCACTGAGCCACCCAGGTGCCCCGTTCTTACTGATTTTGAAGCATGTTGGGGAATTTTGAAAACAAGGGAGCTGGCAGGTGCCATTTTCCTCTCTTCATCTCCCAGCATAAACATAGAACCACCCGTGGGAGGCATCACTACACAGACACTGCTACTTAACCTGGTAGTAGTGTATCATGCCCACAAGTTCTCCTGAGGACTCCCCAGTCCAAGCCTACTAGCCTTGGACCTGGGCTCAGGGCTAATTTTGTTAGTGCACACATCGTGCCAAGCCACTGTGCTCTGCCCAGCCACCACCTCATACAGTGTCTAGTAGCTGGGTGTCCAGCTGTCATGCTGCACCCGGGCATGCACCCCCAGCAACCATAGCATACTGGATCTAGCCATACCCAGCCTTGAGCCCTCAGCTGCCCCACACCCTAGCCCCCAGCCACCGTAGCACTTCATGGGATCTGGCATAGGACTGGTGGCCAAGTGAAAGCTTTGCTAATACCACCACACCACTCTCAAGTCCCCTGGTGGGAATGCCTCCTCAGAGCTGGCCTGCCTGGGTCCTATTAAGTACTCACGAAGAGCAAGCATAGCCCACAATAGGCAGAGACTCAGGGCAGAAGACTGCAAGGAAAAGTAACTCAGACATGACAGCAGGTGGTAAGCAACACACGTAGGATATACCCCTGAAGTGCCAGATTCTGGTGAACAGAGAACACTGCATTGCAGACCACTCCAGGACCTCCTTTTCAGGAAGTCTTCTTTCAAGAACAGAAGACATAGTAGACTTTCTTAACAGAGAGAAACAGACACAGAGAGGCAGACAAAATGAAGAGACAGAAGTATTTATCCCAAATGAAAGAACAGGCCAAGTCCACAACCAGAGATCTAAACAAAACCTGGTAGAGAATTTAAGGCAATGATCATAAAGATACTCACTGGACTTGAGAAAAGAGTGGAAGACATGAATGAGATCCTTAACATACAAATAAGGAATAACATTGCAGAGATAAAGGGCTCAATAAATGAAATGAGAAATACACTTGATAGAAGAAACAGCAAACTTGAAGAAACAGAGGAATGAATTAGTAAACTCAAAGACAAAATAATGGAAAGTAATCAAGCTGACAAAAGAGAGAAAAAGAGAATTATGCAAAATGAGAATAGATTTAGGGAACTCAAAGATAATAAAATAAACATCGACATAATAACCTTTGTATTATATAGGAGTCCCAGAAGAAGATAAGAGAGAAAAGGGGGCAGCAAATTTATTTGAAGAAAGAATAGCTGAAATCTTCCCTAATCTGAGGCAGGAAACAGATGTACAGATCCAGCAGGCACAGAGAACTCCCATCAAAATCAACAAAAGCAGGCCAACATCAAGACATATTGTAATTAAATGAGCAAAATATAGTGATAAAGACAAAAGAAGTCAGTAAATGCTAGAAGAAAACTTGTAAGTCTAACAAGGGACTTTTCAACAGAAACTATGCAAGCCAGAATAGAGTGGCATGATCTATTCAAACTGCTGAATGGGAAAAATCTGTGGCCAAGAATACTCTCTCCAGCAAGGCTTTCATTCAAATTAAAGGAGACATAAGGAGTTTTCCAGACAAACAAAAACTAAAGGAGGGTGCCTGGGTGGCTCAGTGGGTTAAAGCCTCTGCTTTCGGCTCAGGTCATGATCTCAGTGTCCTGGGATCAAGGCCTGTATCGGGCTCTCTGCTCAGCAGGGAGCCTGCTTCCTCCTCTCCCTGTCTCTCTGCCTGCCTCTCTGCCTACTTGTAATCTCTCTCTCTGTGTCAAATGAAACAAATAAAATCTTTAAAAAAAATAAAAACTAAAGGAATTCATGATCACTAACCTAGCCCTGGGAGAAATATTAAAGGAGACACTTTGAGTGCAAAGGAGAGACCAAAAGTGACAGTATAAAGGTAGGAAACACAAAAGCAATAAAAATAAGTATTTCAGTAAAAATCAGTCAAGAAATTCATGCACACACAAAATTGATATACAATATAATAACATATACTTAAAATGTGGGGAGGAGAGGAAAAAAGAATGAGTTCAAACTTAAATGACCATCAACTTAATATAGATTGCTATATGTAGAAAACTTTATACACAAACTTAATGGTAACCATATATCAAAACCTAGTAATAGATATAAAAAAATAAAGAAAAAGAAATCCAAATATATCACTGAAGGAAATTAGCAAATCATGAAAGAAAGACAATAAAGGATCAGAGAAAATCTTCAGAAATAACTATAAAAGAAATAATAAAATGACAATAAATGCATATTTTTAAATAACTACTTTGAATGTAAATGTACTAAATGCTCCAATCAAAAGACATAGGGTAACAGAATTTATAAGAAAACAAGACCCATTTATATGCTGTCTGTAAGAGACTCACTTTAGGCCTAAAGACACATACAATTGAAAGTGTAGGGATGAAGAAACATCTATCATACAAATGAGTGTCAAGAAAAGCCAGAGTAGGGACACCTGGGTGGCTCAGTCAGTTAAGCAGCTGCCTTCGGCTCAGGTCATGATCCCAGGGTCCTCGGATCGAGTCCCACATTGGGCTCCTTGCTCAGTGGGGAGGCTGCTTCTCTCTCTGCCTCTGCCTGCCACTCTGCCAGCTTGTGCTCTCTCCCTCTCTCTCTGACAAATAAAAAAAAAAATAAAATCTTAAAAAAAAAAAGAAGAAAAGAAAAGCCAGAGTAGCAATGCATATATTGGACAAAATAGACTTTAAAGCAAAGACTATCAAGAGACAAAGAAGGACATTATATAATAATAAGGGGGACAATCCAACAAGAAGATATAGCAAATGTAAATGTTTATGGACCCAAACTAGGAGCACCTGAATACATAAAATAGTTACTAACAAACATAAAGTAACTAATTGATAGTAATACTATAATAGTAGAGGACTTTAAGACCCCACTTACATCAATGGACAGATCATCTAAACAGGACATCAACAAGGAAACAATCGCTTTGATTGGCACACTGGAACAGATGGATTTAACATACATATTCAGAACATTCCATCATATAACAGCAGAATACACACTTTTCTCAAGTGCATATGGAACATTCTCCAGAATAAATCCCATATTAGCCAATAAAACAAACATCAACAAATTCAAGAAGATTGAAGACATACCATGCATCTTTTCTGACCACAGCACTATAAAACTAGAATTTAACCACAAGAAAAAAATCTGGAAAGACCACAAATACACAGAGGTTAAATAACATGCTACTAAGCAATGAGTGGGTCAACCAGGAAATAAAGCAAGACATTAAAAAGGTACATGGAAACAAAGGAAAATGAAAACATAATGGTCCAAAATCTTTTGGACGTAGCAAAAGCAGTTCTAAGAGGGAACTGTATAGCAGTACAGGCCTACCTCATGAAGAAAAAATCTTAACCTAATCTTACAACTAAAGGAACCAGAAAAAGAACAACAACAAGAACAAAAACAAAAAACAAACAAACTAAAAAAACCAGCAGAAGGAAGAAAATAATAAAGATTAGAGCAGAAATAAATAATATAGAAACTACAGAAAAAAAAATAAAAATAACAGAACACATTAATGAAACTGGTTCTTTGAAAAAAATTGATAAATCTCTAGCCAGAGTTATCAAAAAAAGGAAAAACCACAAATGAAGATTGAAAAATAACATCACAGAAATACAAACAGTTATAAAAGAATATTGTGAAAAATTGTATGCCAACAAATCAGAAAACCTAGAAGAAATGGATTAATTCCTAGAAACATATAAACTACCAAAACTGAAACAGGAAGAAATAGGAAATTTGAACAGACGGATAGATAACCAGTAAAGAAATTGAATCAGTAATCAAGAAAACCCCCAACAAACAAGAGTCCAGGACTAGATGTCTTCCCAGGGGAATTCTACCAAATATGTAAAAAGTTATTACCTATTCTTCTCAAACTATTCCGAAAAGTAGAAAAGGAAGGGAAACTTTCAAATTCATTTTACGAGGCCAACATTATCCTGACACCAAAACTGGATAAAGCACCACTAAAGAAGAGAAATACAGGCAAATATCCCTGATGAATATAGATGCAAAAATCCTTAATATTGGCAAGCTGAATTCAACAATACATTAAGAAAAATCATTCACCATGATCAAGTGGGATTTATTCCTGGGTTGCAAGAGTGATTTTATATCCACAAAGCAATCGATGTGATACGTCACATCAATAAGAGAAGGAATAAGAATTATACGGTCATTTCAATAGATGTAGAGAAAGCATTTGACAAAGTACAATATCCATTCATGATAAAAATCCTTAACAAAGTAGGGTTAGAGGGAACACATCTCAACATAATAAAAACCGTATATGAAAAACTGTTAGCTAACGTCATATTCAATGGAGAAAAACTAAGAACTATTCTCCTAGAGTCAGGAACAAGACAAGGGTGTCTATTCTCACCACTTTTATTCAACATAGAATAGCCTGGATTGTACAGATAGATAATACTGGATAGCCACAGCAATCAGACAACAAAAAGAAATAAAAGACATCTATATCAGTAAAAAAGCAGTTAAACTTTCACTATTTTGCAAATGACAAGGTACTATATATAGAAAACCCAAAGGACTCCATGTAAACGCGCTAAAAATTCTCTTGCATTTCTCTACACCAATAATGAAAGTGGAAAGAGAAATTACGAAAACAATCCCATTTGCAATTGCACCAAAAAATAAGATACCTAGGAATAAATCTAACTGAAGAGGAGAAAGACCTGTATTCTGAAAACTATAAAACACTGATGAAAAAATTAAAGATGACCAAAGAAATAAAAAGACATTCCATGCTCAGGGATTGGAAGAAAAAATATTGTTACAATGTCTATATCAAAAGCAATCTAGGGGCGCCTGGGTGGCTCAGTGGGTTAAAGCCGCTGTCTTTGGGTCAGGTCATGATCTCAGGGTCCTGGGATCGAGCCCTGCATCCGGCTTCCTGCTCAGCAGGGAGACTGCTTCCTCCTCTCTCTCTGCCTGCCTCTCTGTCTGCTGTGGTCTCTCTCCCTCTCTGTGTCAAATAAATAAATAAAATTAAAAAAAAAAAGCAATCTGCACACTTAATGCAATCTGCATCAAAATACCAATAGCATTTCTCACAGAATTAGAACAAACAATTCTAAAATTTCTATGGAACCACAAAAGACCTTGGATAGCCAAAGCAATCTTGAAAAAAAAAAAGCAAAACTGGAGGCATCACAATTCTGGATTTTAAGTTCTATTACAAAGCTATAATAATCAAAACAGTATGGTACTGGCACAAAATTAGGCACATAGAACAACAGAGCATAATAGTAAAACCAGAAATAAACCCACAATTATATGGCCAGTTCATCTTCAACCAAGCAGGAAAGAATCTCCAGTGGGAAAGGATAGTTTTTTCAATGAATATTGTTCAGAAAACAGGACAGCAACATGCAAAAGAATGGAACTGGGCCACTTACTGTATTTTTACTCCATGCACAAAAATAAATTCAAAATGGATTAAAGACCTAAATGTGAGACCTGAAACCATAAAAATCTTAGAAGAGAACACAGGCAGTAACCTCTTTGATATCAGCCATAGCAACTTTTTTCTAGCTATGTCTCCCAAGGCAAGGGAAGCAAAAGCAAAAATGGACTCCTAGGACTACATCAAAAGAAAAAGCTTCTGCACTGCAGAGAACTAACAGCTAACAAAACTCAAATGAAACCTACTGAATGGGAGAAGATATTTGTAAATGATATATCTGATTAAGGGTTAGTATCCCCCCCCAAAAATATAAAGAAGTGATACAACTCAACACCTCCACCCAAAAACCAAATAAACTAATTAAACACAGGCAGAAGACATAAACAGATATTTCTCCAAAGAAAACATCTGAATGGGGTGCCTGGGTGGCTCAGTGGGTTAAAGCCTCTGCCTTTAGCCCAGGTCATGATCTCATTGTCCTGGGATAGAGTCCTGCATCGGGCTCCCTGCTTAGTGGGAAGCCTGCTTCTCCCTCTCCCATTCCCCCTGCTCATGTTCCCTCTTATGCTGTGTCTCTGTCAAATAAATAAAATCTTAAAAAAAAACAAAAGACAGACTTTCCTAGAATTCAAAACCTTCACATTTCTATTCTATTTCTAGTAGAAAGTTAAAATTTAAACTGTTCAATGATAGTCTCCATCTTTCACATAATGTCAAACTGTCTCAATATATAACTATATATTTCTCAATCCACAATTTCTAGTGTGTGGGCATGAAAAAAATATTGTTTACAGCAGTTACTTTAAAAGCCACTTTCTTTCACTAGTGGCATAATGTGTTTTTTCAATTTGTTTAAATATATGTATATTAAAGAAAGCATGCATTTTTATGGAAATACTATATATTTTGCATTCTTATTTTTCAAAAACAAAAATGCGTTTAAAGAAATGAAAAACATTTTTAAATTTATCACTTTTCAAAACAACAGATAGAAATTGTGAAAAACAATCTCTCCCACATTACAGTAAATTTGGTTAGCAAGAAGGTGGAGTTTTACAGTAATAGCTTTTAAGCAGATTATCTAATTTTGAAATAGTGCATATTGCACTTTGTGTGAAACTGAGATGGAAGAATACATTTCAATTTGTTTAAATGCCTTTAACAGTGAGGTTTTTCAGTGATCAATTTAATTTTGCATTTAATACCTTTTTGCTAAATTCTTTCCCTCCGTTTTTTTTTTTCATGATCTCATTATTTTTAATCTCATTATTGACAGAACCTTTCTTTCCTAGGGAAGAAAATGTTTAAGCCATCTTTGCCACTGATTCAGATAGAAGTTAACTGTATCAGCCCTATAAATAAGCCAGCAGAAAACAATTTGTGCCTCTGGTTGCTAAAGAACCTGCTGTTGGATCTCTCAACAGCCTAGGCAGTCTGCTAAAATGAGAGGATAATTTTTATTTGGGAAAAACAAGGGCGGGTCAGTAGTGATTGCATCCCACATTCAGGGTGGTGGCAATTAAGTTGTAGTGATTTGGCGGCCTGTTTGATTGGAATTCTCAGTGTGTGCTTTGATAGAAGCACATCTGCTTTTAGGACTCCCTTTTACATGTATCTGATGTATTTTGACCACTTGTTGAGTGCTGGATGGCTGTTTATTCAAAGCTACATTCAGCATGCAAAAAACTGTGTGAGTGCTCTTAATTCAATGGCTTCAGACTTGCAACAAAATAGGAATACTTTTGAGCTCTCTGGTCAGAAACTTTACATCAGTACATTCATTGTTATTGATCCTTTGAACCAAAAATGCTTGTTCATCTCACTTCTTTTTCTATTTTGAGGTTATTTTCCCAGATAGGGTTTTACCAGACACTGAGGTTGTTTCTGTCTTTCACTTTTCTATTTTAAATATATCTTCACTTTGAAACAAAGCCATTCATTTCTGAAAACAATGTGTACAATTTTGTGATTCTGAATTAATACATTTTAACTAAAGGTAATTTAGGAGAATAAGCATTAAAGCTTCTGGATATTTTTTTTCCTTCAAAATTAAAATAATTTAAATTGTCAAGTTCAAATTTTAAATACTTTGTTCTCCGGACGTAATATTGTTTTGTCAATTGTTCAGATTTTCTTCTCTCCATTAATTCATATGATGATACAAAAGCAATTTTATCCAGTTTGAAAAATCAACCCAAATGGAATGGTGAACGGAAAAAGATCTTAAAATTCATATAGTAAAATACTCCCTACCCCACACTTAATTTTTTCCCCACATAAGAATACTGAGAGCCATAGAAATTTAGTGAATTTCTTAGGACACAGATAGAAATGACATTTTAATCAAGGGGTTTTAGTTTATCTATTTTTTATATGAGGAAAAGTTATTTTAGATGGAAATTGATATAAAATGTTCCTAAATTCATGAGAATAATCTAGCTTACCTGGACAAATCTTCCCAATTTTTCTATTTCATTTCTGTATAAGCATAAACAGATGTTAAAGACTTATAAATTTTATATTTTGGCAGCCAAACTCATATGGACCCTTCTTTCTCATAGGTTTCTTTTGCCATACCATGAAAATAATTAGCCATGGGGACATGGACAATTTGCACATCTTGGACTTTAGATGAGAAAAAAAAAAAATCAGTCTTTTTTTTTTTTAAGATTTTATTTATTTATTCGACACAGAGAAAGAAATCACAAGTAGGCAGAAAGGCAGACAGAGAGAGAGAGGAGGAAGCAAGCTCCCTGCTGAGCAGAGAGCCCAACGCGGGGCTGGATCCCAGGACCCTGAGATCATGACCTGAGCCGAAGGCAGAGGCTTAACCCACTGAGCCACCCAGGTGCCCTGAAAAAAATCCGTCTTGGTAACTTATTTTATGTTGATGCAAATGAAAGGTTTAAATTGCCAAAGTGCCAAGAGAGGGATGATTTCTATTCACAATTTTTATAGATTTTCTTTTCTATAGATTTCCTTTTCTTTATATAATTAATCCTATTTCTGATGATTAGAAATTGTATCCCTTATCTTAGCAAAATGAACTGTGGAAATGGGAAGGGTTTGTGCCCATCAAATCTACACATAGGTCTTTTGACTATTGAAAATCACGGTGGTATTTAGGTCATCTTTTTTCATGTCATACTTTTTCCTTTCTTTCTTTCTTTTTTTTATCTCTTTCTTTCTTTCTTTCTTTCTTTCTTTCTTTCTTTCTTTCTTTCTTTCTTTCTTTCTTTCTTTCTTTTTTCTTTCTTTCTTTCTTTCCTTCCTTCCTTCCTTCCTTCCTTTCTTGTTACTAGGCTGATCTTAAACAACAGCAGAACAAAGTGTTGGGAATCAAGACCAGAGATTAAAGTTTATTGTTAGTGTAATGACTGATAAAAAGAGCCATAATTATTAAAATTATCCAGATGAGAAGTGAAGGTCTAAACTAAAATCAGAGCCATAGGAATGTTGAGGAAGAAATAGATACAATAAATATTTTTTACCCATAATCAGTAAACTGAGAGAAGACCAGTGAATAAAAGTAAAATCTCAATTGTTTCCTGTCTCACTTCTCCAAATGGGCATTTATCTTTCAGGGTGTAATGGTTAAGTGTGTAGACAGTCTGTTCAGTTTCCAGCCCCAGTATTTATCAGTTGCATGAACTGATGTAAATAACTTTGCTTCTTTGTGTATCAGTTTCATTTTCTTTCTTTCTTTTTTTTTTTAAAAAAGATTTTATGTATTTATTTGACAGAGACGGTGAGAGAGGGAACACAAGCAGGGGGAGTGGGAGAGGGAGAATCAGGCTTCCCTCTGAGCAGGGAGCCGGATGCGGGGCTCAATCCCACCACCCCGGGATCATGACCTGAGCTGAAAGCAGACACTTAAGGGACTGAGCCACCCAGGTGCCCCTCAGTTTCATTTTCAAAATGGTGATTTTAATATGTTTCTTTTATGTTTGTAGAGTATTTAAATAAGATGTTACAAGTGTCAGGCATAGAACAAATGGTATCTATTGTTATTGTTCTCTGAGACAGAGAATGCAGGAGCAGATGAATGGAAGAAAGGTGATTGAAAATTTCACTCATTCAGTTGGGAATGCCTTGGGCACATCTGTGTATTTATGTCTGATAGTAATTTTGATACACATGTTTGGCAGCTATACATTTGGATTTTTCAGTAATAGGCTATTTTTGAAACATGGCTTTGAATGAAGTCATTGTAAGAGATGGTATAGAATAAGAAAGGCAAAATGTCAAAGATGAAGTATCTTTGAGGAAATGTCTGTCTGATATAATGCATAATTAAGAAGGAATAATCAGAGTGATAGGAAGAAAGCTAGAGGAAAACAATATCATAGAAGTCAGAAGAGAAGTATTAAGATGGTAATGGACTACTAACAGTAGTAGGCAGAACCAAATGCTAAATGACACAGGTAAAATAACAGAAAGTTAAATCTGTATTAGAATTGTCAACTCCAGATATAGCAGTCTGTGCCAGGAATCTCTAAGGAAATCTTCAACGTATGAAAAGAACATTTGGAAGTAGAGTTAGTAAAGGTAAACCAATTTTTTTGAGAGGGCATGACTGAGAAGACAAGAATGGAGAAAAGTTATAGATATATAGAATATGAAGCTTACAAGAGTTTCATTTATTTGTTTTCTTTTTCTTTGACGATATTGGAGCTGTCTTTAGGTTATTTTAGTGTAATTATTTTGTAGATACTACAGTTACAGTTTAACAAAACATAGTGCCTTTTTTTAAACAAAATCTTTTTGTATGTAAAATAATTGGCACGTTTTCCAACACAACAAAGATTGTTGCTTTTTTCAAATGTTAGTATGTTCTCATGGGAAAGTAGTCTTAATTAAACGATCAACTAAATATAAAGTGAATGTATCAATTTCCTATTTCAAAAAATATTTGTGCTGTTCATGGAATTCTGGTCACATTTCTTAAACATATGTAACTATCTTCTGCTGCTATTCAATATCTGTATGGTTAACTCGCATTTGATAGTGGGGTATCATCTGCTATAATGCTTAAATAGTGATAACATTGGTGTTCAGCAGGAAATGAACCTTAGAATTGTTAGCCACGCTTGTCAGAAACATCAGTGAGGTAAGCATGGTGGTAACACTGCGGTCACCAACTAGCTGTCAACAAGCCACCATTTGTGAGTCTCACATGTCAAGGAAAGGGATGCAAATTTGTCTTAGAAAACAGAGATGTCACTAATGTGTACACACTGTTGGCCCTAACCTGCCCTTCTCAAAAGAATTAGTAAATTAGTATGCTTTTGAAATATCTTTTTCTGGATATTATTTGGAAGATATGCAATGTGAGTAGCAGTGGGTGTGCTGTAAGTTGCCAGTTATGAATATCTAACATTGTAGCTTATTTTAGACCTACATATTAGCAAGAATCTGAAATGATCACTCTCTCTTTCTCTCAAATAAATAAATAAATCTTTTTAAAAAGGGGGTAGGTAGCTGGGTGGCACAGTCGGTTAAGTGTTCAACTCTTGGTTTCAGCTCAGGTCGTGATCTACGGGTTGTGAAATTGAGCCCCGTGTTGGGTTCTGTGTTCAGCAGGAAGTCGGCATGAGTTTCTCTCTCCCTCTTCCCCTGCTCCTCCCCACTGTGCTTGCTCTCTCTCTCAAATAAATAATATTTAAAAAAAAAACTGAAGTGATCATTGGTAAAGCATATTCCATCCCACAACTTAGAAATACATCTTCTCCTACCGTTTATTTATTATTTTATTTTTTTAAATATTTTATTTACTTGTTTGACAGAAAGAGAGAGAGAGCACGTTAGGGGAAGTTGCAGAGGGAGAGGGAGAAGCAGGCTTCCTGCTGAGTGGGGAGCCCCATGCAGGACTTGATCACAGGATCCTGGGATCATGACCTAAGCCAAAGGCACAGGCTTAACCAACTGAGCCACCCATGTGTCCCTCCTCCTGCCTTTTAAATATAGACAAGTGAGGATCTAGGCTTTCTGATTCTTTGGCAGTGCTCTGCAGTTAATTGTCAGAAGCATGTCATCTTGCTGCTTTATACTCGCTAATGTTTGTCAAACCCAATTTTTTTGGACAAATTAAATTATTATTATTAATATAGAAGCCATTAATTACGAATTTCATTAGTAGGGAACTCAGATTGTCAGGATTGGGAAAAAGAAAGTCTAGAATGGAGGAAAAGGGGTGCCTGGGTGGCTCAGTGGGTTAAAGCCTCTGCCTTCGGCTAGGGTCATGATCTCAGGGTCCTGGGATCGAGGCCTGCATCGGGCTCCTTGCTCAGTGGGGAGCCTGCTTCCCCCTCTGTCTCTGCCTGCCTCTCGACCTACTTGTGATCTCTCTCTGTGTGGTCAAATAGATAAAAAAAAAAAAAAAATCTTAGAATGGAGGAAAAGGACTGTTGGGTTAGTCTAGACTTTTCAGTTAGAAAGGCAGTGAGAATGCAGGAAGGTCATGGTAATAAGAGTTTTGGTTAAAGGGTATATGAAGATGTTGACCTGAGGCCAACTCAGAAAGGAAATAGGAAGAGGGTAGGAAACTGAAGGAGGGAAGAGTCAGAGGCAGGAACTTATAGTTATGCTGAAGAAATGATTTCGAGGAAGAAGTAGTGGTTGAATCATATGAAATAATTGTAAGAAAGAATTTCAGTGAGGTATAGGGTTAGTTTTAATTTTTTCTGTGAATTGTGGCCAATTGCTTTCATGATTATATTTAACAATCTATTATAAAAGCATTATATTATATCTATCTTTTCATTACACATATTTTATTAGGCAACGTATCTTTAGTATTGTTCACAGAATTATTGCTAGAGACTAAAGAACTTTCAAAGGGAGTTTACATACTTTCTTATATTTTCACTTTTTTCCTATTAATGTATACCTTTATAACCCTCAGAAATAATTTATTTCATGATAGAGAAGGCATACTTTGTAAATTTTCCCCTTTCATCATAGTATGGTTCTCTTAAACTATTGATGTTTTTAACATTTTTTAAGACATTTTTATTTTTATTTGAGAGAGAGAGAGGCAGAGAGACAATGAAGGAAGAGAATTCCAAGCAGACTTCCCACTGAGCATGGGAGGCTTACACGGGGCTCCATCTCATAACCCTGAGATCATGACCTGAGCTGAAACCAAGAGTTGGCTGCTTAACCAACTGAGCCACCCATGCACCCCTGTTTACACCATATTTTAAAGTCATCTTTAGTGTTCTAAAATTTTAAGTTAGTGACCATGAGATAGGATTTAATTTCTAACATTGATGCTCATGGAATTTTTAAAAATGATTAGTACATACAAGGAATGGTTAATGACCTTCTAAATTTATAATGGCAGATCTTATGTAAATCATGGTTTAAACACAAATAGCATATTTTTAAATAACATACTTGATCTTGTGTGTGTGTGTGTATGAGAGTCTGTTATTCACTTTTTTGGGAAAACTAAAAGCAAAATATGAAGTATTAGAAAATGATAACAATACAACACAAAAGAAATACAGCAAAAAGAAACATGAAACCCAGTTTCAAAGAACAGAGGAAAAACCCAAGCTCTTCTAAGAATAATTTGAGTAACTTTGGGCAGTGATTCAACATGCTTGAGATGCATTTTTCTTAACCTTTAAACAGGGAAGATTCTGTCCAAGATATCTTCCTCAAAGTTAACTGCATACTATAAATCTCAGGAAAATGTTTTTTAATAAGACATAATAACTTGTGACTCAACTCCTAGAAGAAATGGTAAGAGTATCCTCATGCATAATTTTGAATACCACCATTATTAAATATTGCTTTATTCTATGAAATGTGCATATTTTAGGGAAAAAGGCTCCTTTAGGGAAATGTGACGTTTTGTACTACTAAAAGCTCAGAATTATACTCAGTTCTTACAATGCTATATTTGTTAATGGTAATATAAAAATGCTTAAGATGTTCAAGAACAGAGAAGTAAAAATACATATCAAGTTTAAAATTTATTTAAAAGCTATTTTAAATCATACTTAAAATTAAAATGCACAATTTAAATTCTAACATAAAAGATGTTTAATAATGTTGAGTATCCATGAAATATCTAAGAAAGTTTATTTTTTCTAAATTTCTAAATATATTCCTATATCTAGCTAAAAGTTTTATAATTTTTTGACTCATTTACATGAGAACATTGATTCTAAGTCTGCCTGGGGTACATTGGGTTAGGAGTGTGAAGAGTTGAATTGTTTAGGAATTGCTGCTGGCTTTTTAAAAATGTCAGTTTCACATTTGACAATATGTAAATTATCTTTCTCATTCCTTCCTTCTAAAATCCTCTTCCCTTTTATCTACCATGTGTAATTTGTAAACAGAATTAGCATATTATTGGAGTTAGAATGAAAGGCTCTGAGTCAGACTGCCTGCATTTAAATCCCATCTTTACCATTTACTGACTAGCAGACTTGTGGGAAGTACTCAAAATTTTTCTGTTTCAGGTTCCTCATCTGAAAAGAAGGGAAATTAACAGTATTTCTTCCTCATTAGTTAGCATTTAATCATGAAAAGAAATGATACATATGCATGTGTGTGTGTGTGTGTGTGTGTGTGTGTGTGTGTGTGTATATATATATATATATATATATACACATCTATATGTATATATATAGCATCTGATACATAGTAACTACTCAAATGTTATTTTGCTTGGTTTGCAAGTTTAGCTGAAGGTTATAGCATTACCTAGTAAGATTTTAACATTATCCATTAAAGTCATGTAGAAAATAAAATAGTTGTGATATGGTTTTCTTTAGTCCTGAGCAAGAACTGTTTGTCAAATAAGACAGACAAGCAGTTCCTTCCCTTCAAAACCAAAAGTCATTTCTTGGTCACTCAATGGAGTTTTTGACATTAATCATTTCAGAGATAGTGTATAGTAGCAAGAGTCACCAATTAACTAAGTAATCAAAGCAGATACATGCTTTTTCTACTAAGTAGTTAGAATTCTACCAGATTCTGACTTTCTGAATACACACAGAAGTATAGAGCATGATTTCTGTTCTAATGAACTTAACATTTAGTTGAGCAAATAAGACACATATGTGAAAAATATATGATGGAGTATGTATTAATATTGGAACAAGCCTCTGAATGCAAAACAAATTACAGGCTCCATAAATTAGCTTAATTTAGAGTTTGGTTTAGAAAGAATGAATAATGTTTGAATAGGTAGCAAGAGGACATTCTAAGAAGGAAATGTAAAAAGCTTGAGTGTGTGTAGGACAGGTCATTTGGATCAGATGTGAAAAATCATGATGATCCCTAATTGCTCACTTCTTTGTGGTCAGTAATTGGTAGAAATTTTGCATATTTCTCTTTGGACCTCAAGAGAAAATGACCCAGTCCTCATTAAGCAGTGGATGGAACTACCTGAACTTTGTTTCAATTTTATTTTGCTAAATGTGTGCTTTAACTGAAATATTTAATTATATCTGACTTTTCTTTGAGCTTCACTTATCTGGTCAATAGTCAGTTATTGACTTGCATATTTTCTATTCTGATATAGTAAAGGTTTTTGATATACATTGTTTATTATAGTTATGGCCTCAAATTTTTATGTTTAGTGCTGTGCTATTAATTTGAAAGTTGTTAACTGTTCTAGAGTACAACAGCCACTTGAATGTGGGACAAGAGTTCTTTAGCTAATAAACATAATTTGATAGATGGTGTTTTCTGCATCTATGAGAAAACATATCTGAATTAAAAAAAAGTTGTGAGTGGCTCATTTTCTTAAGCAACATGAAAGAGAAAAAACAGATTTAGAGATTATATAAAGAAAAATATGTTTTAATAAGGCAACCTGCCATTAAAAAAAGAAAATGGATTTGTAGTTAATCAAATCAATATCCTATAGCATGAATTTTTATATCAGAGAAAAATTTAAAAATTGTGTTCATTCTTTAAATGTAATGGGTCATAATACTTTATATCAAGGAAACCTTTCTGATGGTATTATTTCTTAGCATTAATTAGTTTCATTAATCTTTAAGGGGTCTCTTACTGTGCTCCTTTTTTATCTCATCAGGTGACTTAGATTTATCTCATAGCATCAAAAAAGCTACCAAAAATATGAATTCAAAATGTGTTTCCCCCTTTATTTTTTCCTTTTAGGGAAATCCTGAGGGGTTTGACACTTTTCATCCTCCAGCAGTTAATCATCTTGTAGGGAAAGACTATACATTGGTAAGTCTCACTTATTCTAATTGCTCTTCTTAAAGGCTTGATTGTAATACAAAACAAGGAGGATTAAAGACACATTAACATCATTGTTTGGCTAAATAGAGAAAGACTTTTTTTCAAACAAAATTTGTAACATCAAAATTTTGTTTTGTTTTTAATTAATCTACTAATAGGAGTACTACCAAAAGCTATTGTTGTAAAATCAAAACTATGTGGAGAATGTGAACTAGTAATCTTTTTTTAAATTCTGAAATGGTGGTATTACTTATAGATAGTTTTTATTTTTTATTTTTAAATATTATATTGGTATACTTTTTATAATTTGTTATAACTTTTATAACTTGTTATAATTTCATGATTTGTTATATTTTGAGAGAGAAAGTGTAAACAAGCACAAGCTGGGGGGAGGGGCAGAGGGAGAAGGAGAAGCAAACTTCCCAGCAGTGAGGAAGCCCAGCACAGGGCTGGATCCCAGAAGTAGAGATCATAACCTGAGCCAAAGACAGATACTTAACTGACTGAGCCACTCAGGTGCCCTTACAGATAATTTTTAAAAAAGATATTTTATTAATTGACACCATGCACCACAAGCACTAGTCGAATGAACATCCATGAATAAGTCTGAGGCTGCAGTGAAATAAAAGATAATAAATTCTAAACAAAATTTAAAAAGCTAATAAATTCCATCAGTTTTGGTAATACATAATATTTATTTTGCATGTTGAAATTCAATTTTAAAGTTAAATAATTCTTATGTAGTTTATGCCATAAAACCAAATGCATGCTTTTTTTGCTTCAATTTGTTGTTGTTTTTCTCTATATAAGTGAATTAATGTATCCTGGTTTCATGTTTCTGAACAACCCTTCCCTCAATTATCTGATTAAGCTTTTTCTTTCTCTGTGTTAAACACACAAGCCCAGGGGCTCCTGGCTGGCTCAGTCATTGGGCATCTGCCTTCAGCTCAGGTCATGATCCCAGGGTCCTGGGATAGAGCCCTGCATCAGGCTTCCTGCCCTGTGGGGAGTTTGCTTCTCCCTCTCCTACTCCCCCTGCTTGTGCTCCCTCTCTCTCTGTGTCTCTCTCTGACAAATAAATAAATAAAATCTAAAACAAAAACAAAAACAAAAAAACAAATACACAAGCACATCCACACCTTAAAATATCATATTGTATTTTATATGTTATACTTAAGTTTGGATTTATATATTATATTTCGGTCACAATTAATTAATTTGAACTTTTTCCATTTTTCTAATCTACAGTTTTTGAGGTATTTCTCATGCCCTCACATGCTCTGGAGTTATGATCTTCAAATTTTTGATGGAATAGTCCATCAGTTAAAAACATTAAATATATATTCCAGTATATGCACATTATTTATAAATTACATTCATTTATCACTATCATTATAGACAAATAATAGTAAAAATGTGAAATGTTCACAAAAGAAATTTTAAAAGATGTATATATTCTCTCTGTGTATATAGTCTTTCTCTCTCTATATATTCTAGTGGAAGTTTGGGAACCCTAGTTCTAGAAATCCTCTGCTTTCTTCTATTTCCATATACTCTCACAAGTTGTATTGGGTACTCAAAGGCTCTAACAAAGCTCATTTTAAGCATTAGATTGGATAGAAATGGGGTATACTCCAAGTCAGTGCATGTGTTTATACATTTATGGACATACATGTGTATGCATGGGGATGCTGTAGATAGGATTGGCTGGATCAAGAGTTTGAAGTGGCTTAGAGTTACATCCAAAGATCTTATCTAAATATTCCTCTTCTGGAAAGGTTAGGGTGTGAAATAATCTAGAGAGGCTGTTATAGAGAACCGAAGAGCCACATAAATAAGAAGAAAGGATACCTTGTGTCATATGGAATACCTCCCAAGATACCTTGTCAAGTTGATATCTTGGTGGAAATAGAGTCACACCATTTATTGTCACTGTATAATAGAATTTTTTAGTAATACATACGCTTGCCAGTTTTTTTTTTCTCAATAAAGTCCTCAGTGGTGAGCCACCAGATATAGTATGAAGATATGAAGAGAAGAGTAAATGGTTAGAGTGAAAATCATTTAATCCATATTGTTTCTGCATGTGTGAGCCAAAAACCCCATAGGAGTTTTTTCTCACAATGTACTAGGTAACTTCCTTTGACTGTAGAGAATAAATCAAGACCTCCCCACCCCATCCCTTATCACAGGAGCTCATATTTAACTGGAATCAAGCCTCCATTAAAATCTGAAGCCAGGCAGGGAAGTGGTGAGATATTCATTGAAAGATTCAGGATTTACCAGACTAGCTAGCTTTCATTAAATCTTTAATATAAAAGGCTTCATAATTGTTGATTCCATTTATTTGAGCCATCTTCTTCTTTTTTTTTAAATTTTATTTTTATTATTTGCCCAAGGGGTACAGGTCTGTGAATCATCAGGCTTACATCTTTCACAGCATTCACCAAAGCACAAACCCTCCCCAATGTCCATAACCCATCCACCCTATCCCTACCCTCCCACCCCCCAGTAACCCTCAGTTTGTTTTGTGAGATTAGGAGTCTCTTATGGTTTGTGTCCTTCCCCATCCCATCTTGTTTCATTATTTTTCCCTCCCTACCCCCCACGACCCCCCACCCTGCCCCTCAAGTTCCTCATATCAGAGAGATCATATGATAATTGTCTTTCTCTGATTGACTTATTTCGCTCAGCATAATACCCTCCAGTTCCATCCATGTCGTTGCAAATGGCAAGATTTCGTTTCTTTTGATAGCTGCATAGTATTCCATTGTATATATATACCACATCTTCTTTATCCATTCATCTGTTGATGGACATCTAGGTTCTTTCCATAGTTTGGCTATTGTGGACATTGCTGCTATAAACATTCGGGTGCACGTGCCCCTGAGGATCACTACCTTTGTGTCTTTAGGATAAATACCCAGTAGTGCGATTGCTGGGTCGTAGGGTAGCTCCATTTTCAACTTTTTGAGGAATCTCCATACTGTTTTCCAGAGTGGCTGCACCAGCTTGCATTCCCACCAACAGTGTAGGAGGGTTCCCCTTTCTCCGCAACCTCGCCAACATCTGTCATTTCCTGACTTGTTGATTTTAGCCATTCTGACTGGTGTAAGGTGGTATCTCGCTGTGGTTTTAATTTGTATTTCTCTGATGCCGAGTGATGTTGAGCACTTTCTCATGTGTCTGTTGGCCATTTGGATGTCTTCTTTGGAGAAATGTCTGTTCATGTCTACTGCCCATTTCTTGACTGGGTTATTTGTTTTATGGGTGTTGAGTTTGAGAAGCTCTTTATAGATTTTGGATACTAGCCCTTTATCTGATATGTCATTTGCAAATATCTTCTCCCATTCTGTCAGTTGTCTTTTGGTTTTGTTGACTGTTTCCTTTGCTGTGCAAAAGCTTTTAATCTTGATGAAGTCCCAATAGTTCATTTTTGCCCTTGCTTCCCTTGCCTTTGGTGAGGTTCCTAGGAAGAAGTTGCTGCGGTTGAGGTCGAAGAGGTTGCTGCCTGTGTTCTCCTCGAGGATTTTGATGGATTCCTTTCTCACATTGAGGTCTTTTATCCATTTTGAGTCTATTTTTGTGTGTGGTGTCAGGAAATGATCCAGTTTCATTTTTCTGCATGTGGCTGACCAGTTTTCCCAACACCATTTGTTGAAGAGACTGTCTTTTTCCCACTGGACATTCTTTCCTGCTTTGTCGAAGATTAGTTGACCATAGAGTTGAGGGTCCATTTCTGGACTCTCTATTCTGTTCCACTGATCTATGTGTCTGTTTTTGTGCCAGTACCATACTGTGTTGTTGATGACAGCTTTGTAATAGAGCTTGAAATCTGGAATTGTGATGCCGCCAACTTTGCTTTTTTTTTTCAACATTCCTTTGGCTATTCGGGGTCTTTTCTGGTTCCATATAAATTTTAGGATTATTTGTTCCATTTCTTTGAAGTAAATTGCTGGTATTTTGATGGGGATTGCATTAAATGTGTAGATTGCTCTAGGTAGCATAGACATTTTCACAATATTTGTTCTTCCAATCCATGAGCATGGAATGTTTTCCCATTTCTTTGTGTCTTCCTCAATTTCTTTCATGAGTACTTTATAGTTTTCTGACTACAGATTCTTTGCCTCTTTGGTTAGGTTTATTCCTAGGTATCTTATGGTTCTAGGTGCAATTGTAAATGGGATCAACTCCTTTATTTCTCTTTCTTCTGATTTGTTGTTGGTATATTGAAATGCAACTGATTCCTGTGCATTGATTTTATATCCCGACACTTTACTGAATTCCTGTATTGNGCTAGCAGTTTTGGAGTGGAGTCCTTTGGGTTTTCCACATAAAGTATCATATCATCTGCAAAGAGTGAGAGTTTGACCTCTTCCTTGCCGATTTGGATGCCTTTTATTTCTTTTTGTTGTCTGATTGCTGAGGCTAGGACTTCTAGTACTGTGTTGAATAGCAGTGGTGATACTAGACAGCCCTGCCGTGTTCCTGACTTTAGGGGAAAAGCTCTCAGTTTTTCTCCATTGAGAATGATATTCGCTGTGGGTTTTTCGTAGATGGCTTTGATGATATTGAGGCATGTACCCTCTATGCCTACACTGTGAAGAGTTTTGATCAAGAGAGGAGGCTGTACTTTTTCAAATGCTTTTTCAGCATCTATTGAGAGGATCATATGGTTCTTGTTCTTTCTTTTATTAATGTCTTGTATCACATTGATTGATTTGCGAATGTTAAACCAACCTTGCATCCCAGGAATAAATCCCACTTGGTCGTGGTGAATAATCCTTTTTATGTGCTGCTGGATCCTATTGGCTAGTATTTTGTTGAGGATTTTTGCATCCGTATTCATCAAAGATATTGGTCTGTAATTCTCCTTCTTGATGGGGTCTTTGCCTGGTTTGGGGATCAAGGTAATGCTGGCCTCATAAAAGGAGTTTGGAAGTTTTCCTTCCAATTCTATTTTTTGGAACAGTTTCAGGAGAATAGGTATTAATTCTTCTTTAAATGTTTGGTAGAATTCCCCTGGGAAGCCGTCTGGCCCTGGGCTCTTGTTCGTTGGGAGATTTTTGATGACTGCTTCAATCTCCTTACTGGTGATGGGTCTATTCAGGTCTTCAGTTTCTTCCTGGTTCAGTTTTGGTAGTTTATATTTCTCTAAGAATGCATCCATTTCTTCCAGATTGTCAAATTTGCTGGTGTAGAGTTGCTCATAATATGTTCTTAGAATTGTTTGTATTTCTTTGGTGTTGGTTGTGATCTCTCCTCTTTCATTCATGATTTTATTAATTTGAGTCCTTTCTCTTTTCTTTTGGATAAGTCTGGCCAGGGGTTTATCAATCTTATTAATTCTTTCAAAGAACCAGCTCCTAGTTTCATTGATATTTCTACTGTTCTTTTGGTTCCTATTTCATTGATTTCTGCTCTGATCTTTATGATTTCTCTTCTCCTGCTGGGTGTAGGCTTTCTTTGCTGTTCTTCCTCTAGCTTTTGTAGGTGTAGAGTTAGGTTGTGTACTTGAGACCTTTCTTGTTTCTTGAGAAAGGCTTGTATTGCTATATACTTTCCCCTCAGGACTGCCTTTGCTGTGTCCTCATGATTTTGAATAGTTGTGATTTCATTTTCATTTGTTTCCATGAATTTTTAAAAATTTTTCTTATTTTCTCTGTTGACCCCTTCATTCTTTAGTAGGATGTCCTTTGGCCTCCATGTATTTGAGTTCTTTCCAACTTTCCTCTTGGAATTGAGTTCTAGTTTCAGAGCATTATGGTCTGAAAATAGGCAGGGAATGATCCCAGTCTTTTGGTAATGTTTGAGAGCTGATTTGTGACCCAGAATGTGTTTATTCTGGAAAATGTTCCATATGCACTAGAGAAGAATGTGTATTCTGTTGTTTTGGTATGGAAAGTTCTGAATATATCTGTGATGTCCAACTGGTCCAGGGTGTCATTTAAAGCAGTCTACTCTAGTCCAGACATAGATGACCTTTCTTCTGAAGTACTGTCAGAATGTCAATAGTCATGGAACACTATGTCACAGTGCCTGCATCATTCATTTCACTTTATCTCACCATTTAGGCATTTTAGCATCTCACATCAGAAGAAGAAGGTTGAGTACAGTGCAATAAGAGAGAGGAAGAAACCATATTTGCATAACTTTATTATACATTTTTGATAATTGTTCTATTTTATTATTAGTTATTAATGACTACTGTGACTACTGTATGTGTGTGGAGGAAAAAACATAGTTTATATGGGATTTGGTACCATCCATGGTTTCAAGGCATCCACTGAGGGTCTTGAAATATATCTCCCATGAATAAGGAGATTGCTGTATGATATAATAAAATCAATAATTCATTTAATGGCCCAACTTCTATTTAGTGATGGTGGACCCTCCTCCCTGCCACCCACCCCCACCTCTGCCCTGGGTTAATTTTCAGGAATCAAACTCTTTATTCCTATCAATGGCCATAGTGAACTGAATTAATAGAAGGAATTACCCCTTTTTATTTATTCTACCAACCTGAGTCTCCAGGGAAATGCTTCATTGTTTGCAGACAATACATCCCTGGTTTGCTGGCTGGTCTTAATGGGATGTTAAAATCGATTGAAGCAATTTCTCTGTCACTTGAGAAGTACTGTAGGTTTTGTGGTGTGTTGCAATTACATACCCTTCTCTTGTCTTTAAAAAAAATTTTACATCATTAAACCAAGTGTCTTCCTTGCTTATGAGACCACAACTTCCTTTTTCTAAGGAAACAGTTCTTGTAAATGTGTAGTATACCTGGAATCCAGGCAGACCCACCACAGTGGTTCTATCAAACCCATGACAGATAATATTACACATGGTAGAAGTAAATTGAAAGTGTGAGCAGCTAAGACCTTCTGTGCTTGCAATTAACAGTGCTGCTATATTGAAGAAACAGTGCCCCCTTGTGAAAGAGACTTATACTTGTGAATACTGTTCCACAGCTTCAGGACACATTGGGAGGTAAAATAAAAAACAACAAAAACAAAAACAAAACTTTATTTTTGTCTACTCGTCTATTTTAATCACTACCAGGATAGTTCTTTCCATGTCCCTTGAGAAACTCAGGTGTTTGACTTTTCTGTTAAGTTTATGATGTAAAAAACGTCACAATCACTTTGGAAATTTAAAACACAGTGTCAATTCATGTTCCTTGCCAGTTTGAGCCATTTGCCTGCCAGTGGTTCAGGAAAGATGAGGCAATCAACTTCTTTCCCTTTCTCTGTTCAAAACTTGTGAGACTGATTCCTCCTACTCCAGCTTGCCATAACACAGTTTCAAAATGCTTAGTTTTGGGGCATGATGAGAGAGAAGAGGTAGGGGGATTGGTAACGTTCTTGGTTAAATGATACTGGACTTGAACTGGCAGGTATTTAAAGCTAATATTTTCTTGTCAGTACATCTGTGGTTTGTTCAAAGACAGCACCAATCTCTACAGGTATTGTAAAGCAGTATCTGTTAGGCAAGTAGCAAACTTTTCTTCCATTTATTGTTTAAACCTTCCTCAGCACTTAGGCATTAGGTGTTATCTCTAGTTTTTCTTCCTTGAGATTTGTTCATGCCCTCCTGTTCTCCTTTCTGCCAGTATCTTTATCTCATCCTTTATATGTCTGTCTCAAGTAAGTATGTTAAAATATCTCCCAAATTGTAACGCAGGTATTCAATCCCCTGGCAGGTCTTTAACCCCTTAACAGTTGCCTTAGAGTCACTCGCTATTGTGGTATTAGTAGGTTATACCCCAAATTCCTGAAAAGTCATAGGGGGAAGTTCATAACACAGTTTCCCCCAAAGAAATCCTCTCCAAATACCATTCAGTTTCTTATTTGCTCAATGTGAGTGTGCGATTTAAAAGTTACCTAAATGTTATCTAAAATTTGTCTAAAACTTGCATCTATTTGAAATGGGTGTAGCCAAACATCCATTCTAATTCCTTCTTAGATGCACAAAGTAGTTCTGAAAGAAGTATGAATTCTCCCATGATCAGTGTTTTCTTGAGAAAATCTAGTAAGCCAGTTCAAATCTGACTGCCAAATGGTGTTATGATTATGTTCAAATGCACATATTTTGCATATTTTGGTATTTATAATTCTCAAGTGAAATTGTTTAATAATGATAAAGTGTCAGAATTTCTATAAGGAGTTCGAGAAAAGTGGAAATGAGTGAGTGGATAAGAGATGAAACACTTAGAAGTAGTGAATTGGGACATCTGGTTATACTGCTGAGTATAATACAACATTTACCATATTTTTTAAAGTATGACATTATGACAGTTAATTGTGTAATTACTATGAAGGGATACTCATAAAAGTTTTATTTCTAAAGGGTGGTATTTTCTCAAGGCAAGAGGCAGTAACATGGAGTAATAAAATATAATAAGTGAAAAATGACTCCATTTCTGGGGAAAACCAACCTTCAGAAGCAGTGAGACTATAAACAATTCTATTTATAAAGTCTTGTGCATACTTATTCTGGAATTAATTTTAAAACAACTATGGAAATACAAATAATACATTATTTTTTTTTGAGATCACTTTGTTTTGGTAATTTCTATAACCAACGTGGGGCTTGAAATCACTACCTTGATATCAAGAGTCACATGGTCCACTTACTGAGCCAGCAGAGTGCCCCTACAAGCTACCCTAACCCTAACCCTAACCCTAACCCTAACCCTAACCACCCTAACCCTAACCCTAACCCTAACCCTAACCCTAACCCTAAACCCTAACCCTAACCCTAACCCTAACCCTAACCCTAACCCTAACCCTAACCCTAACTATCTATCTATCTATCTATCTATCTATCTATCTATCTATCTATCTATCTTTTTAAAGTAGGATTCATGCCCAGCGTGGGACTTGAACAATGCTTTAAGTAGTCATAACAAATGCTTATCACAATTTAATTACATATTATTATGATATTTATTATCTTTCATTAAACACATTTCATGACTGATAATGCAAATGTTACTTTCATAAAACATTTGAAAACACATTTTGAAAATGATTGAACATATATCAGGTGTTAATATAAAAGTATAGGAAGTACACATGACAAAAATAAATATGCTTTTCAGTTAAAATAAAAATAATTAAAGTATACAAGTTAAAGTTCTCATTTTGTAAAAAAAAATGTGTATTTGAAACAATTCCCAGACATTGTTTAAAATATTATTTTGAAGCATAAAACTGAAGCAATAACTTACATGGGCACATCTACCAGGGATGTACACAATGTCTTACCTTTTTTTTTTTTTTTTAAGATTTTATATACTTGAGAGAGAGAGTGAGAGAGAGTAAGCACGAGAATGAGGAGGGTCAAAGGGACAAGCAGGCTCGCTGTTGAGCAGAAAGCCTGACTCCAAGTTTGATTCTAGAACCCCAAGATCCAGACCTGAGCTGAAGGCAGACGCTTAACCAGCTGAGCCACCCAGGTGCCCAAATGTCTTACCTTTCTTAACTGAACTTTCTTTTTTTTTTTTTTTCATGCCTGCTTTTGTTTTGTTTTGTTTTTTTGGATGTAAGTACAGAAGCATTTTTACTTAGGCCCTAACTTGCAATGCCATGTAGTGTATGGCTGGTAGTAGCTAATAAAAAAAGTAAACTTAGAAATTTGTAAGAAAGAATGTAGATTTTATATAATTCTGTAGCAACTCTTATACTTTATGAGAAAAGAAACGTGTGCAGCTTGAGGTCTAACAACAAAATATGTGAGGGATCACTGGACAGAACAATAAGTATTAAGGCTTGTGAAATATCTGAAGATAAAAACATAGATATTAGATTAATTTAGGTAGGGTAGATTAAAAAAGGTAGGGCATTAATTTCTTCAAGTGTATGGTAGAAATTATAAGAACTGGTTTTGTTTTTGCTGAGGAAAAACAAGAGTCTTTGTTTTAAAATGTATAATACCCCATTTCACAGGCACATGCATCTGTGGCATGGTGGAGAGTCCCAGGCTCATTTCCCAGTGGAGCCTTAATATCTCCTTTATGGAATAAGCTTGTAGGAAGAGTGGAATGTAGTTAAGATATGGCTTAGGGTCTATGTGGAAATAACAATGTGGGATTTTAGCGAATACTCTTTTTAATAGGACCAATGGATAATTATTGACTTCTATAATGATATTTAAAATTCCTAAAGTGATGAGAACTTTTGAAACATTGTGGTTTCTGATCTCTGAAGGAAACATTGGAACTATGTATATAATGTGCTATACATTTAAAATGAGTGATAATGGGGTGACTGGTTGACTCAGTCAGTTAAATATCTGCCTTCAGTTCAGGTCATGATCTCAGGGTCCTGAGATCGAGTCATTGAGCTCAGGGTCATTGGGCTCCCTGCTCAGCCGGGAGCCTGCTTCTCTCTCTGCCCCTCTCCCCTGTCTCTCTCTGTCAAATCAATAAAATCTTAAAAAAATAAATAAATAAAATGAGTCAAAACAGTGATATATTTATATACATTTAGTGATTTATGGAAATCTGACTAGGGTTTGTTTGTTGGTGATTAATCTTTATAAAATATTTAATCTACAAAAATGTTTGTAGGACTTTCTTGTATAAATGTATATGTAAAATATATCATTTTCATTTTATTTTAATTTTTAAAATTTGAAGAAAGAGTATATACTTTCAGTACAATATTATATTCTGAGGCAAAACACAATTACATCCAACTGACATATATAAAGTCAATATCAGGGGTTTTTTTGAGGCGTTAAATTCTGAGGCATAAAACATGCTAAAGGAACAACTCATTACAACCATGTAATTCAATGGGCTTTCTGTTCTGTATTAGTGAATTATTGAAAACTAGAAAACAATTAATGGAAAAAAATAGTTTCTAAAATGGAATTCAGCTTTTGGCTCCAGTTTATTGCCTTTTATTCATTCTAGTGGCTAAAATAAGACTTAGTCAATATAAATCTTAACTGCTGCCTAATCTACATAAACTGAAATAAATTAGTTTAACGATTCTAGCTATAGTTTAAAGTTCAATACTCAGTGTGTAAAACTTACGTAGGATGGTTTTAGTGTATGCAATATAAGTGCCTTTGGCCTTATTTCTCTTTCAGTTATTTCCCGAAGCAGGTAGCAATATTTTTGTCATATTACCAGAAATCAGTAGCATTCAGGTCTGAGAGACAGAGTGATTCTCTATTGCTTTTATTTAACAAACATTTATTCATTGTCATTTGCACATGCCAATAAATTAGAATGGTATATATGAGAGCAGCATATCAAAAAAAGTAAGAGACATGAGGCCACAATTGCCTTAAACAATAGTGGTTTTTCATCAGACACACCAGTAAGTAAGAAGCTACAAATGTCCAGGTTTGGTGAATTCTGTGACACACATGTTATAGAAGATCCAAGGAAATTCCTTCTTGTAGCTCTGCCTTCCTCCATGGGCTTCTTTCATCTTCTAGTTCATTTCCTTCAAGGTCATAAGATGAATTATCTGCGAGTGTCAGATTTTCTAGTGCCTCACCCTTTTTTTCTTTTTTTAAAAGATGTTATTTGTTTGAGAGGTAGATAGAGAACATGAGCATTAGGAGGGGCAGAGGGAGAGGGACAAAGAGACTCCCCACTGAGCAAAGAGCCCAACCTGTACCCGTACCCAACACCAGTACCCTGAGATCAACACCTGAGCCAAAGTCGAGTCAGTCGAGTCAGATGCTTAACTGACGGAGCCACTCAGGCATCCCCTCATACTTTCTTTAGAAACCCCATGCCCAACACTCTCAAGTGCCAATGAACACATTTGGAAAGCAGCATTACAGCATTACAAGATTTAGGTATCTCACATTTTCATAATGGGTAATGGGAGATGAATTCATCAGAATATGTGTGTATGGAAGAGTAGTTGCTGTTCAATAAGAAAACAGCATACTTGATACAAGAAATGTAAACAAATTGCTGTGGTTTACAGAGTTTAGAAGAATGATACTGATGTGTTTAAGTCTAGTAAAACTTCTAAAGGGGATGATACTTGTGATAGGATGATTAAGAATCTTCAGATAAAAGAAGGGATTTGTAAGTGGGTAAGGGTAATGAAAAACAAGATTCTCCAGTTGTATTGATATTAAGTGAGGAGCATCTATTTCAGAAAATATTCTTATGGCATAATAAATGTGAAATCAAACAATACAGACGTGTTTCTAAAGTAGGGGGATGCTGTTGTGTTGGACCAAGACTGTTGGTTTAAGCCGAGAAAAGTTGCCCAAATAAAGTAGAAGCATTTTTAAAAATATTTGATTATAAAATAGTTCCTTTTATAATGTAGAAAGTACTTTTTCTTGTTAACAATAAATCAATTACTTTACTTCTTCAAATGATGAAAATAAGATGATTATAATTTTAATCTTGAACATTTGAAGCTGAATTCAATATAATAAGACTAATGAGAATTAGTAGACAAAAGGACAAACCAACAAAAAAAATAGACAAAGTCACAAGCAGGAATTTCAAAAATGGATGGTTCATACCTATATGAAAAGATGCCAGCAATAAGATAAATACAGATCAAAACATAATGAGAAATATTTCTGTGCCCACCAGATTGACAAAACTGAAAATCTGCCATCATTACTAATTGTTAATGAAGATTTGTTACAATGGGAACTTTGTACACACTGGTTGTGGGAATGAAGATTGGCGCAATCAATTTGGAAACAATGTGGTATTTTCTCACTGGGCTAATAATGTGTGTAATCCATGACACACAATTTCCATTCCTGGAAGAAATGTTTATAAATGTGCAGGAGGAGGCATTTTTCTTTTTCTTTTTCTTTTTTTTTAAGATTTTATTCATTTATTTGAGAGAGAGAGAAAGTGAGAAGGAGAGGGAGCAACAGAAGGAGAGGGACAAGCAGACTCTGCATTGAGCTCAGAGCCTGATGTGGGGCTCTATCTCAGGACCCTGAGATCATGACCTGAGCCAAAATCAAGAGTCAGTTGTTTAATGGGCTGAGCCACCCATGTGCCCCCTGGAGTAGGCACTTTTATTATATCCCTAGCAATGATATTTGCGCAAGAAATAAACCAAGAAACTGGGGCACCTGGGTAGGTCAGTTGTTAAGGCCTGCCTTCAGCTCAGGTCATGATCCCAGCATCCTGGGATCCTCCCGTGCTGGGCTCCTAGCTCTGTGAGCCTGCTTCTCCCTCTTCCTCTGCCTGCTGCTTCCCCTGCTGTGCTCTCTTTCTTTGTCAAATAAATGGAATAAAATCTGAAAGAAAAGAAAAGGAAAGAAAAGAAAAGAAAAGAAAGAAACCCACAAATCCAGAAACAGTCTATAGGGTTCTCCGCTTTTCAATTATAATTTTCCTTTCAAAATTAATAGGTGCTTATAGAGAGATTCTTTGAGACTGTGTAAATAGTCTGTTTTCTTGGGGTGCCTGGCTAGCTCAGTAGTAGAGCATGTGATATTTGATCTCAGGGTGGTGAGTTTAAGCCCTGTGTTAGGCATAAAGCTTACTAAATAAATAAATAAAATTGGGAGATGAATTTAAAAAAAAATCTGTTCTTTCTCAAACTTCCAGCCACTGCTTGTAGCCTCCACTGATGATTTTAAAAGTCCATTATTTCCTCTGCATTTATTATTTGGCATTCTGCTAAAGAAGGACCTATGTACCAATGTACCTAGGTATCTATCTATCTTTATCTATTATTTATTTATATCTATACATTTCTATTTTATTTAAATGGTTATAACCCATTAATCTAAAGAGATTACTATGAATAAATGTGTTTTAAAAGCAATTTTAATATCACTAACAGAAAATAAGCATTTTTTAAAAAGATTTATTTATTTATTATTTGAGAACATTGGGTGTGGGTGGGCAGATGGGGAGGGAGAGAGAGTCCTAAGCAGACTCCCTGCTGAGCCTGGAATCTGCAGCAGGGCTTCATCCCATGACTCTGAGATCATGACCTGAGCTGAAATCAAGAGCTGATCGCTTAACTGACTGAACCACCCAGGCACCCCTATATTTGTTTCTAATACTTGTTAAAATGAAGAAAATACTTATTATATTTACCTATAAATCATTCAAAATCGCATCACATTTTGGCAGACTACATTAAGCTTTATCAACGATGCATGCCTTACTTCAGGTTGCTAGTCTGTAACAAAGTTCTGAGGAACGAGGACACACACAGATGGATGGCGGTGACTACAGCCTAGGGCCTCACACAGGAGAGGCAGATTCAAGTGATTGCCACATATCAAGGGCAGTACGTGAATAGGAAATTAGAGAGATGTATATGAGACACACTTTGCATGGAATCTTGAGAACAGCCTAAGAGGACATCGAAATTTTACCTAGCAGTGACCCAAAGGTGAAACGTTTCAGAAGAACTCTGTGATGTATGATGAAACTTGCTCAGTTAATAGACCCCATCAGATGACATACATCTCATAAGATTCCACCACAGTGGCCCCTGCTGCTGGCCTTTGTCATGCTTCCTCCTTCCTTTTCTCCATTTTTCCTCTTCCTCCTCCTTTTTCTTCTATTGCTTCTAGTAAAATAATGATTTTAGTAGATCCCTCAAAGTATATCACTTAGGGCCTCACACACTTGACTATGTGGTTTTTATATATTCACTAATGCTTACAATAGTTCTTTAAGATAATATATGTTATTTCATCATTTTACAAATGAAGAAAATTAAAATGTAAAAAAGGTTAATACCTCTATTGAAAGATGAATATGATGTTTACCTTTTATTACTTTATTCCATTAATACTAACTACCTGTCAGTGTTCTTAGATATCTGTCTGCTCTCAAGTCAAAGCTAATATATTTTCCTAGCTTTTTAAGGCATTTTATCCTCTGAGCTTGCCTTATCTCTTATCTCTTTATCTCCTACATCTTCCTATAAACCTTTCTAATTTCCAGGTCCTCAATCTTTCATAAGCATGATAAGCTTAGTTCTCCCTCCAAACTTTGTATCACTATATACTCTATCTTACCTAGAATGCTCATTTTCTAATCTGCCTATCCTAATCATATCTTTCCTTTACATCAGGCTTTTTACCACTATGAAGCCTTCCTTTTCCTCCTAGAAAGTTCCCTCTTTGGAAAACGTAAGTTACTTAAACATTGGGAGAAAATAGAAAAGAGGAAAAAATCTTACAATTATGGAGTGTCTGTTTTGTTCTATGTGATGTATGAATAAGATATCTGCCTCCTGGGCATCTGGGTGGCTCAGTGGGTTAAAGCCTCTGCCTTTGGCTCAGGTCATGATCTCAGGGTCCTGGGATCGAGCCCCGCATCAGGTTCCCTGCTCAGCAGGGAGCCTGCCTCCTCCTGTCTCTCTGCCTGCCTCTCAGCCTGCTTGTGATCTCTCTCGGTCAAATAAATAAATAAAATCTTTAAAAAAAAAAAAAAGATTTCTGCCTCCAGAATCAAGTTCCTGAGGAAAAAAAACAAATGTTTTCTCTGTCCTTTATTACTTCCTGGCAGTGTGAACTTGAGCAAAAACTTAACCTTTCTCTGCACCACTTTCACATAGACAAAATAGACTAATCTATATAATAGTAGTGCATACCTCACAGAATTTTGTGTTTTAAAAAATTTGCTATATGTAAAGTAACTGGCAGTGTATGAACTGCTTTGCATGTACAGAAATTAAATCTCGCAGTGATTCTCATTTTAGAGTTGTGGCTGGGATTGACTTCTACTTCATATATACATATATATATATATACATATATATGCATATATATATGTATATATATAAACCTAATTACTTTTATATTTCTAATATGTCTTATGCAACCTCAGCATTCAATTATCAGTTCATTGCAATTTTATTTTTAACCAGTTCACAAAGAAGCACAATTAATCTGAGTGTGAAATATTTTCACACAGACACACTGACTTTGTGTAACTGTGGGCAACTTTGTTCTACTGTCATGGTTTTCTTAACTACTTAAATGTTTATCTAACATAATAATAATTATAAAATGTAAGTCAGCAGCTGTTAGTGCACATATTTTTGTTGCTGACAAATTCAATTAGAGGCATTTCTAGCTAAACCAATCAAAAAGCAGGTAACTCTGAAAGGTCAATTCTGAATTATTGCTACCCATAATCATTTCCCAAGCCATTAAGTCTATAAAATCCAATTGAAACTGAAAGTCATAAAAGTAAATTGTAGAAAAGCTGCCTAAGTAGGTAGTGAGAGTTCCATACATGTGAGCAAGACACTTGTCTACAGAAATTACTTTGACTGTATTATCCACAATAGGACTGCTCTAGTGAACTTTATGTGGTCATTACCATTTACAGACCCCATCTCTCAAAGACATTTTAATTAATCAACCCCAAACAATCCAATGAGGTAAAGTGCTAACTGAAGCGGTTTTTAAATACACTCATAAAATGGAGTAACAAATCTCTTGAATTATAAGTGAAAAAAAGCGGGGGGAAGCACAGTTAAATATAGAGATAACCAGGCCATTAATCACATTAGATGCATTTTGTTACTGTAGAGATTTATGTAGAAATTTTCAGGAAACAAATCTATATTGTATAATTTTAATGAAGATTAAAAATATATTTATTCCAGGGGTGCATGCACACAACTTTTGATGCCTGGGTTGTGAATTCAAAATCCACATTGAGTATGTGTGCATGCGTGCGTGTGTGTGTGTGTGTGTGTGTGTGTGAATTCCAAATCAGTTTTTCTCCTTTTGTTCGATTCTTTACTAACTTATTCCAAGTCTCATTTCTCATGTAAAGTCAGATTCCTTTTATCATTTAAGACTTGTTGAGGCTGTATGTGAATTGTATTGAAACAGTGTGACTGGGGTAGAACACATTTTAATGTTGGGATTTAGTGTATTGTTTCTAAAATAAAAAATATTTTCTTATTATGCTCCAAAGTCTTTAGAAAAAAAGAGGTCTAAATACATCAGGAATTCTCCCAGTCAAACTCACATAGAATGATTTATAGCCATTGGATTTGGTGTATGCAATTAGCAGCTTGCATAATGAAATGTTAAAAAGTAAATGTAGAATTTCTTCTTGGAAGTCAGTGGAAATGTAGAAAGAACGTGAACTTTGCAAACAGCTTGTGAATTGGAATTGCAGCTTTGGAAAATTACTTAGTTTTGGTGAGTCTTAGTTTCCTCATCTGTGAAGTGATTTCATAATAGTGACAGTATTGATCCATTAAAAAAATATAGCAACTATAAAATATGCACCTAACATCAGAGCTCCAAAATACATAAAGTAAAACTGACACAACTGAAGAAAAAAATAAACCATTCAGTATGAATAATTGAAGATGTCAATACCATAATTTTAATAACTAATAATACAGCTAGGAAGAAAATCAATAAGGATATAAAAGACTCGGATAACAATCCAACTAGACTAGCAATTATCTACAGAAAAGTATATTCAATAAAATCAGGAGAGAGACTGTAGTGTTTCCTATGTATAGGAATGAATCACTTAAATAGCAAAGGTCAGTCTTCAGGTATTGGTCTGTGTCCATGTGTGAGGAGGACTTTTCAAAATGAAATGGAGGGCGCCTGGGTGGCTCAGTTGGTTAAGCGACTGCTTTTGGCTCAGGTCATGATCCCGGAGTCCCAGGATCGAGTCCTGCATCGGGCTTCCAGCTCCATGGGGAGTCTGCCTCTCCCTCTGACCTTCTCCCCTCTCATGCTCTCTCATTCTCTCTCTCAAATAAATAAATAAAATCTTAAAAAAAAAAGTGAAATGGAAACAAATTAGATTTTAAATAACAATTAGTTTTTATTTACCAAAAGTGCATTTGATCACTGTATAAAATTTTTAAGAAACAGAATACCTCAAAGAAAATAGACATCACACATAAGGTAAAGTTTAGAATCTATTGATGTGTTTTTAATGCATACTTTTCTAGATAATTTAATCATTTTTTCTTTTAAAAATCTATGTACTATTATGCATAGTTTGAAAGTCAATTCACCCTTAAAACATATGGCTGATAATTTCTCTGCCATTAAATATGTTTCTACAGCAATTTTTTTCATGACTTCATAGTATCCTTTAAATAGTCCATTCATGGGCACCTGGGTGGCTCAGTGGGTTAAAGCCTCTGCCTTCGGCTCAGGTCATGATCTCAGGGTCCTGGGATCGAGGCCCATATCAGGCTCTCTGCTCAGCAGGGAGCCTGCTTCCCCCTCTCTCTCTGCCTGCCTCTCTGCCTGCCTCTCTGCCTACTTGTGATCTCTCTCTCTCTGTGTCAAATAAATAAATAAAATCTTTCAAAAAAAATAAATAGTCCATTCATTATTTAAATAGTTTGATATGTAAGTTGTTTTAACACTTACAAAATAGGCAGTCTCATTTTTTGTTTTTAACTGGTTAAAAAATTCCATATATTTTCCAAGGCATTATGATGATGTTTAAAATTCAAATTCATCATTCAAAATTGGTACAACAAAACTTTAAATAAAGCCAATAAGTTAAGAGAATAATGTATGTTCTGATGGGTTGAGAAAATGGAAATGTGGACTTGATTCTCTCACATATTCATAAGGTCTCCATTTAACAAGTCATTAATTCCAAAAATATTAATTGAGATGATCTATTATGTATAAGGCAATTTGGTATATGTTGTGAGCCTACCAAGATGAAGATCTACCTGTCCTTAAGGAAGAAAAGAGAATAGATAAAATGTACATTTAACAAAGAGATTTATTCATCATTTCAAGAAAGGAGTAGGTGATGGTGAAAAGCAATTCTCAGAAACAGAATAGTATTTGGATGGCAATGAAATGAATTGTGGAAGTACAATGGAAAGAGCATAGAATTGGCAAGCAAAAGACCTGATTCATGACCTTGGACTCTGCTGATGCTAGCTTACTCTGTGACTTTGAATGAGTCCTTATATCTTTTTTCCTTAAGAGCCGATTTCCTTCACTTACAAGAGCACAAAATTGGAATTCATAGCCACTGATGTCACATTTGGCTTGTAAAGTGTATAACTTTAACAGATTCTTTTCCTTTTTTTTAAATATAGGAGATTATAAAATATTAATATTGGAGATCACAATTGGAAAAATAATCATTGACTCTGTATGAACTAATTTTTTTTTTTAAAGATTTTATTTATTTATTTGACACAGAGAGAGAGATCAGATCACAAGTAGGCAGAGAGGCAGGCAGAGAAAGAGGAGGAAGCAGGCTCCCTGGTGAGCAGGGAGCCCGATGCGGGCCTCGATCCCAGGACCCTGAGATCATGACCTGAGCCGAAAGCAGAGGCTTTAACCCACTGAGCCACCCAGGCACCCTGAACTAATTTTTCTTCCTTTCTTCTCAAGTGTTGCAGGATGAGAAGCTTTCATATACAGTTTTGCATGTATTTCATTTCATATTTTTGGTAGATTTTTTTAAAAAATCATAGTTTTGGGAAATGGATTTCTGAATGTATATATTTATGTGAATGAATTTACTTAATTGAGTGAAGTTATCCTCTCATTAACTGTGAAATATGAATTACTACAGTCATTGTTCCTAATAGAATAATTGAGGAAGTTAAAATGACATATTTTTTTTAAAATTTCTAGCATTGTGTTGGCACATCATAAACTATACGTGAGCTAGTCTCCTCTCAGTCTTCACTTACCTTTCCTCTACATCAAGCATAGATTTTTTAAAGTATGTATTCTACTTTACCACAAATTATATAATAAACTCTACAGGAGCATCTTTACTATTTGAATGACCCACTGTGTATTCGTAAGTTGTTTGTATTGTCAAGAAGCTACATACTTAACAAGTTAAAATGTAATTCTTTAAAATTCCCAGTAGCACTGCTGAGCAAAATTTCATCTTCTTGAAAATTTTACTATCTCTTTTATTACTGTTGAAACAATAAAAACCATAGACAGTATTCAACAAACAAATCAGGGATGTGTTTAAAAGGAAAAAAAAAAGGAATCTTTGCTAGAACCACAATCTGAACCTCACACTCTCTTTAATTAATATCGTGATTTAATATGGTAAGAACAACATAGCAGTTATGTGATGTTTCATTTGACTATTTAGTTGCAATGAGAAATATAGCTGAATTTTTTAATTGTCAGAATGAGATGTCGATTAACCACATTTACTATTATATTGTAGATTGAGAATTTATATGAAACCAAGAGAAGGATGCCTTGAAAAGTTAGCAAAACCTTAATATGTGATCTCCAATTGATAAGACCCTAAAAGAATGGTGAAATAAAATTTTATATGAAAGCCTATGTAATTATGCAATCTTGCTCTCTTCCTTCTGGTAGAGTTAGAAGATAGATAAAAACCACACTTTCAGTTATAAATCAAGTCACAAGGATGCAAAGTATAGCATGAGGAATATGGCCAATATTATATTATAATAACTTTCTGGTGACAGATGATAAGTAGACTTTTCATGGTGATAATTTTGTAGTTTACATAAACATTGTATCTGAATCTAAAATAATATTATATGAACTATACTTCAATGAAAATAAATAAACAAAATGGCATGCTTGTCCTTCCGTATCCCTCTGATTGGCAAAAAACAAAAACAAAACAAAAGTAAGTACATGCTGTACAACACATATTTGGGAACAGTGGTCTGCAGGTCCTGCTCCTCTGTTTCCATCTGAAACTTTGTAACACCTATTGTGCATACAATTTATTAAGCGTCTCTTCAATGTCCCTAATACAGCTAATGAACCATATATTTTATGTAAGGTAATAAAAAATGTGTATCTCCTGTGTTCTAAATATTGGTGATACGAGATATAAGAACACAGAACTTACCCTTTGAGAGTCAAAATCTAGTGGTCAGGTGACAAAAATTGATTTAAAAATGAAGCTACTAGAGTACTATAAAGGGCTACAAGGTGCTAAAGAAATGCATATTCCCTCAAAAAAGAGCTCCTGCTTCAGTATCAAAGTACTGTAGAACTTCAGAGTATGCAACAAAGGCTGTTAAAAAATGAGATTAGATAGATGAGCAAAAGTTTTATTTTGTGTATCTTTGGCTTTGTACCTCCAATAACGCATAGCAAATTCTCATTCAATAATTTGTATGTTCATTGATTGATGTCGGTGAATTGGCTTGCATTCTTGTATTTGTGCCTGAATTGCTTTGTAACTTTGACTCCAGTCTTTTATGTATCATTTTTTCTAGTTGGCAACTTAAAAAGGGTGGTAGAAGAGGTGACTTATGAGAGTTATTCATTAAGCAACCCTTACTACTTTGTAGATAATTTTAAACTAAAGAATAAAATAAATAATACATGGTTAGAATTATAGATATGTCCTTTCCTTTTCTCCATGCTATTAAGCAGAAAGATATGAAATCTCACTTTTGACAGCTGTACTCAATGGGAAAAAAAAACCAAAAAACTAAAAAACCTAAGAGATTACTCCAAGTTGGCCAAAAGTATCAAATTTTAAAGCATCACAAGGTGAACTAAAATGTAAAAGAGGTAGCAGAAATATAAAATACAAGAAGTTGTATGTATCTTCCATAGGTACAACACCTTGAAAAACAATTCTGCAATTAAGCTATCAACATTCTTACACCTTTTTTAAAATTAAGAATCCAAAGAAATATTTCAACCTTGTTCAGTGTTGTTTGTGTAGACATTAATACACTGTGGTAGTAATTGATATCAAATAATTTCATCTGTTGTGACATACTTTTAAACTATTCGGTTTTGAAGAATTTTCTGCCATCTATATAGACTTTATTTTTGAGGCTAATTGTCTAGGAATTTCTTTTTCCTGGCCCTTGTGCATTTTATGTCACAGAGGAAAAAGGGCTTATCTGTATCATCCTAAGAAATTGAAAAAAAAATAACATGAATTAGGACTGATTATCATACTTATAAGTGGAATATCCATAATTACTTTTTTACATTCTTCATATGAATTTAATTTTGTTTTTTAGTTTCTGTGAAAATTATCTTTTGCCAGCATCAGCACAATAAAGTGCTCTTAACTAGAGTTTGGAGGGTGATACCTCTTCCAGGCTCTAACTTCGACCTTACAGAAATCAGTAAAAACCACTATATCTTTTTATTCTTTTATGAAATGGTAGAAACAAAGACTTCTTTTAGCTATAATGACAGTGTGATATGGTAGAAATAATACTGACAGAATTCATTTAACTGAAGTTCAAATCATGTTTTTTGCCACATGTTGTTTCTATGTTTGGATACATACTTTTAGGTTAGTGAACTTTAATGTCCCTGATAACATGATGGTAATAATTATGACACAGGATTGTGGAGAATTAAAGAAATCTATTCTGGGGTGGGTCTAGTCTTCTAGCATATAATAGAAGTTACCAATAAAGTATTAGTATATCTTATTTATTTAGTCATAATCTTGAATGTTATATGGACCATGTCTAGGTAATAATCTAATCTTGCAGCTCATTGATTTGGTTGCTTTTGATGGGTTGTATGTTCTCTTGTTTCTTGCACTGGAGTGTAGCCTGTAAGCAGCTGTCCTAATATATACAGTAACAATACTTATCCAGGCAATTTGATCCTTGGAAATCTTAGTGTTTCCTTCTTTGCTTGTATTTAACATTTGCCCCAAATCTTGAGCATTGTGGTGCTTTTCTGATGGGTCTAAAAACCTTACCTTGAGGAATCATCTTGGAAGATGAAATACTGAGTAAAAGCTGACATTGTTCCTGCATTAATGAAATTTATAGCCTGGTAGAGAAGATAGACATATTAATTAAAACTAAGTGAATTAATTCAAAAAATTAACTCATACACAAACAAAATTTCAACTGTGCTAGTGCTCAGAGGAGCAGTGGAAAATGTGATGATTTTTCACATCTGATTTTCCTATAGTATTTTTTGTTCTTGTCTGAATTTTCCCGCTTTTTTCATCTTTCTGTTTATCTTGTGATTGCAGCTTCATTTTAGTTTGACCATTCTTTTTTTTTTTTTAAGATTTTATTTATTCATTTGACACAGAGAGAGAGATTACAAGTAGGCAGAGAGAGGAGAGAGGAGGAAGCAGGCTCCCCGCTGAGCAGAGAGCCCGATGTGGGCCTCGATCCCAGGACCCTGGGATCATGACCTGAGCCGAAGGCAGCGGTTTTAACCCACTGAGCCACCCAGGCGCCCAAGTTTGACCATTCTTTAGATATTTTTTATAGTTCCTCAAAAATCTGACATAAAGTTCCATGTTTATACCTTTTACAATATTTAAAAACCCTGATTTGGTAAGTAAATACTCACTAATTATTTGTTTAAGAGAAAGATTAGACATGGATTTGTTTCTTTTATTTTTTTTTATTTTTTATTTTAGATTATTTATTTATTTATTTGACAGAGAGAAAGAGAGAGAGATCACAAGTAGGCTGAGAGGCAGGCAGAGAGAGAGGAGGAAGCAGGCTCCCCGCTGAGCAGGGAGCCCAATGTGGGCCTTGATCCCAGGACCCTGAGATCACGACCTGAGCCGAAGGCAGAGGCTTTAACTCACTACGCCACCCAGGCACCGAATTTGTTTGTTTTAAAATAATTATTATCTACAGGCTACCTGTCAGTATTAATATTTATAATTTAAAAGGAAGGATTTAATGGAATAAAAAGTTAATTAGCTAAAATAAAGTAACCTTTGAGCATAAAAATGGGCCAAAACACTTGCCATGGACCAAACATAATAGAAGGTACTCCATGAGTGCTTGTCCACATTGTCTCTCTGTCCTTACCTACAATTTGGAATACAGATCACTGATTAAATAAAGTTAGATTTAGAAAGTGATTTGAAGATAGAAGGATCCCATCTACAAATGCAATTTAGTGTTTTAGTAGCAATTTAGTAAGTAAAGAACAATGGAAATTTCTGAAACTCTTCATACTTATCATAAATTACTGTTGTAATTTATGTAAACACCTGAATCCCTAGAGTTTGACGTGCTACAGTGGTATATCTCTTTGAGAGATAAGTATATTCCTCACCCTCAAAAAACAAAAAAATGCCAATATTATCTAAACTAGCCTCACACTGGGTATTTCTCAGCAGTTAAATGTTACGGTTTGATGCTAGCCTATTCGTTATTGTGCTTTGACTTGCTAAATGAAGTGGAGGAATCAATGAAAACTAATTTCAGAAATCAATACATTAGAAACCTATAAGTGAAAAGTAAATTAGAGTAAGCTCTTTTGTTTATTTGTTTTGTAAATTCCAGGTTCCAAAATGCCAGGAAATGTGAACTTTTTAACAGTTCCTCAGACAGAGTGCCTGTGTGGCTCACAGTCATTTAAACGGTTAAGCCTCTGCCTTTGGCTCAGGTCATGATCCCAGTACTCTGGGATCAAGTCCAGCATCAGGCTCCCTGCTCAGCAAGGAGTCTGCTTGAACCTCTCCCTCTGCTCCTCCCCGCTCGTTCTCTCTCTTTCTCGTTCTGCTCTCTCTCTCAAATATATAAATAAAAAAATCTTTAAAAATACCTCCTCAGACAATAGATTACTGACTTCACTATCAAAAAAAATAAAATTGAGTAGAAGTTAACTAAATTCATTCTAACCAACCAATATTTTACAATTAATTGCTTTTCTGATGATAGGAGTTTCAGCCTTTTAGAACAGGAAATCAAAGTTAACAGCTTGGAACATTGACAAGGGTCTGCTAAATCTTTTTCCGATCCAAGAAAAATAACCCAATCTGTGTGATTTCTTTCTTCTAAAAATAACTTCCTTTTACAGTGATAAGGGCTTGGTGGAAAGATGATGGGGAATGATTTTTTTTTATTTAATCACTTTATTTAATCATTCATTTATTATGTTGTAAATAAACAACTGTAGAATTTGCAGTGTATTCTATGTGTTAATGAGATGAAATGCTTTGCTATTGATTTCTTATCTATGAATACTGTAGGATATGATTTCTCTAATAAATCTAGAGTGTTTAAAATACTACCTAGATTAGATAGCATTTTCTTTTGATTAGAACAGTTACTGCATTGGTATGAATGCAATGACAAAAGTGATAATTCTCAAATGTGAAAAATATTACCAGTGTTCTATTAGTTTTAATGCAGAAGTTTCATAGCGTTCACTGTGGTCTTTCCATAACCAAAAGTATCTGGATGAGATTATCTAAAATTTCAACTTTTTGTTCTATTACTTTTACAAAATTTCTATATTTACATGTCTTTATATGTGAGGGCAGCAGTTGGGACTTAACGGTCACCCCTGGAAATCCAGTCACTACCAAGTCTAATGTATGACTTGCCCGAGGCGTGTGCATGCCCCTTTGGGGTTCATGCCTGAACCAGGTGGGAAACTTATCCCCTCCCTCATTTTCCACCAAAAAAACCCAGAGCAAACCAACAAAGCAAAGAACTCCCAAAACATTCATACAAGCCATAAGCAACCATTATTGAATATTTGAAAGGATGAGGTGACATTATACAAACATGGTAGAGTAATTTAAGACATCTTATTTTTGTATATATTTGAGAAAATTACTTTGTAAATATGCTTCCTGTATTTTAAAGTAATTCAAAATTTATATTCAGCCTCTTTCCTCTGAATATAAAGTAGATAGATTTTTCCCCCTTTTTTATGGTATCTTGAGACATGATCACAGTTCAAATGCTGTCTTTTCCAATTTTTAGTTGGGTGAATGTGGGCAAGTAAGTTTATTTCCTAAGTTTGATTTCTCACCTTAAAATGAAGATAATAATACCAACCCATTAGGTTGTTGCAAAGATTAAATACACAGAGTATTTCAAGTACCAGGCAAAAGTTTTAAGAACACAAAGTTTCTCAATGTTAATGAAACCACATTAATTTAATTTTCTATGGTATAATTGATAATCATATTATATATAATCAATTATTCAAAAGATAATTGATCTTTTCAAAGCAGCTTTTCATAAATAAGTTTAAACCCCTTATTTATGCTTTATTCTTAGAGAGTAGGTTTGATTTGTCAATCAGTAATTAGAGAAAAGAGCAGAAAAATAAAATCAAAACTTTCATTGTAATATTGTTATTTATATTACTGGCTGTCAGTTTACTCACACACTTGTTTTTAACCACAAGATTTTTCACTAGGGACATGAGCCATTTCTTCATTTGGTCTTTCTTGAATTTGTCATACAGAATTACTGGTTAACTAGAAATTAATCTTGAATCAAATTGGAAATGCCAACCATCCCCAGATTTGTAGTATTACAATAAGGGTATTTTTCATAATGTAAGTAGCTTACTACTTCCTCTATATACTTACTAGAATTTGTGAATCTTATGTAGGACTAGAAGTATGGAACCATTATAAATGCATTTTTCCTTAATGTAGCATTAACATTAAAATAACAACCAAATTTTGATAAAGTTAATATGGGGCTGATAAATAACATTCAATAGTTTTGAGCAGAGTGTACCCCAAATTTATTTCTAAGCAGTTTTGACTCTGGACAGAGAGGTGAGATAAATATCCAAAAATACACTAAAAATATCCATAAATTTATTTATTTATTTTTTAATTTAGTATTTTTGGCAAAACCTCCCTCCTGCACATGGCAATAGGTGGCTTACTAAGAAAAGCATTGGCTGTGTCATATTTCTCCTGGCAAAACAATTTAGACATAGGAGAAATGAACACCAGTGGAATGGAACCATATTAAGGGAAGAATTCATGAGATCATATGGTTCAGAAATTATTAATAATTAAAATATATCCCTAAATATGAATAATGCTCATCATTTTTATTTTTAATATAATGTTATTATTACATAAAACTATTACATATATGTGTATCTATATGCACTTGTATATACATATATACAGCTGTATATAATTATATCTTATTTCAGGCCTTGTATTTTTTCTTTATTTTGTATCATAAAAATTTTTTGTATTATTAAAAATTCTTAGACTCAACGTTATTGAAGTTACAATAGTTTCTTCTTTGTTATTTAATTACGCATTTACCAAATTTTTTTAGATTTTAATACAGTTTCATTCTCTTATAAATAATACTTATGGGGATGCCTGAGTGGCTCAGTCAGTTAAGCGGCTGCCTTCAGCTCAGGTCGTGATCCCAGGGCCCTCGGATCGAGTCCTGCATTGGGCTCCTGGCTAGCCAGGGAGCCTTCTTCTCCCTCTGCCTGCTCTGTCTGCTGTTCCCCCTGCTTGTGCTCTCTCTCTCTCTCTCTCTCTCTGATAAATTAAAAATAAATAAATAATACTTATGATGAATCTCTTTTTGTTCATTTGTGTGCATTTCAGATTCTTAGAAGGGGATAAGAACTCTCAGTATAATATCTAAGTAAAAGGCTATGGTTATTTTAATTTTGTTTATATGTATTAGTTTTTTATATGTTCATATGTTTTATATGTTTATATGTATAGATTTCCAGAAAATTTTATAGTGTCATGCCAGAGAGATTGCATGAGAGAGATTGCATAAGCAGGAGAACCTGCTTAAAGGCATATACCCAGCTGCTTATTATGTTTCTGTCCCAGTCAATTCTATTACTTTTTAAGTAAAAATTAGAAAAGGAGGAGATGGGACACAATTTTAAATTCACCACAGCCTGATAGGCATTTTAGAGTTATTTAAAGAATGAAGAAGAAAAAAAAAATATGATCACCTTTGGATGCTTGGTCAAACTTCCTGCCGAGATGGAGGAGGGGAACGGGGACTTGGCCAGGCCGCAGTCCCTAAGAAGTGAGCACGACGAGGACCTATAACTGCTTTCTGAAGTGGATCTCATTCTTAGCTGCCTTAGAAAACTGAACCGCCGTATAAGAGTAAAGTCTAGTATCATAATTTTCAAATAATAAAAAGTTCTAGTGTCTCATTTATATCTATTTGTTTATTTATTTATTTTATTTACTTATTTATTTCTCATTTACCTTTAAAAGCTATTTGTTAAGTCCTTTGGAAATGCCAGCATATGCCCCATTTGCTCCCCCAGGACAGTGGCAGGTACAATCACATAAGAGTTACATAATGAACTTTATCTGGGCTAAAAATTAAGACTAAAAAGAAAATTCCGTAAGAAATGCTTTCCATATTTTATACCTACTTATATACCATTTCTTCGCGAGAGCATAAGATCAAACTGAGAAAAGTAGTTTTTCCACTGGTATGAAGTGGGGGAACCTAGCATTCCAGTTGACTCATATTCCAACTTATTTAATAATTAAAATATATCATTAGAAAACTAACAAACAAACACTGACCTACTTTTCAATTCCATTAACTTCATATCGTTGCCAATTCTTAAGAGTGATAAACAGATATCTATCTACTCTACTTTAGTTGATATTGTCAAATTTTATTAACCATCATCTGTATATAACATTTCACACTGGTATCTAATTGCTATTTAGTTCATGATAACTCGTGCTGGACCACATAATTTTTCCATTCCATCTGTTTTATTGTAAATTTTTATTTTCATCCTATCTAATTTTCAGTAGTTATATTGAAATATATTTACATCACATAAAATCCACCCATTTAAAAAATACAATTCAGTGAGTTTCAGTATATTCACAAGTCATGCAAACATTATACCTAATTCCAAATATTTCGTCACTCCTGAAATAAAATTTTTACTCACTACAATCTGTAACCATCATTCTCCCCACAGTCCCAGCTATAGGAAATAACTAATTTACTTCCTGACTCACAGATCTGCCTATATGAGATGTTTCATATTAATGAGAATATACAATATAAGATCTTTTGGCACTGACTTCTTCCACTTTGCAGTATGTTTCTGAGGTTTACCATGTTGTAGAATATATCAGTATCACACTCCTTTTTATTCCTGATTATTATTTTTTGTATGGATATACCATATCTTGTTAATGTCAATGGCCATTTGGAATTTGTATGTGTGAAGTGCTGTTAAAGTCCCTTGCACATTTTTCTTTTGGGTTGTCAGAATTCTGACAATGATTTGTGGAAATTCTTTATATACTCTGAATATGTGACCCTTATATACCAAATACCATATATACCACACCTTCTTTATCCATTCATCTGTCGATGGACATCTGGGCACTTTCCATATTTGGGTTAGTGTGGACTCAATGCAATACATGTTTATATATATATATATATATGTGTATATATATATATATATATATACACATATATATATATATATATTTTAGCCAATGGTTTCCATTACTTGAATCATGTGTAGCTTCTTTTCTTTTTTTGTCATCCTAGAATGAAATGAAATGCATTAAGCTTTGTGACCAGCTTTCATATATTATCTCACTTAACCCACTTGGTCATTATCTCACATATTGCTGCGTACTGTGCAACTATTTCCACATTTTTATATATGGAGAAGCTAAGCTTTGTGAGGTTATAAGTGATCTACAGTCATCTGATTTGTAGAACAAGGCTCAGTCTCTGATTTAACTACCTCTAGAGGTAATGATTTTTCCGGTGCACAATAAGCTTGTGCTTTGTTGTATATTTTCTATCATCTATCTACCTGCATATCTATCTATCAATCATCAAACTATCTATGTCATATCTATCTTTGGTAATGTGGTTTAAAATAATATTGTTTCTCACTGAAGCAAATTGCTTCAGTTATAGAAATAAATACAACCTTTGTTTATAATTCAATTCAGAAGGATCTTCCCTTTAATTTATTCTATATTAGTTATATTTCCATACACGGCAATATGAAAGAAATGTGAGTAAAAATGTAGAATCTGCACATTGTACTTCTTAATTTTGACTACTAGATAGACCAACCCTTCAGGTTTAGTTTCGTGGTGTTATTTATTGCTGGTGAAACCAAGGGGGCAAGAGCTTGGGCCCTGTAAGTGGATTTAGTGTGACATACACTTAAAAGAGCCTGTCCTAATGTATGGGAGGAAGAACACAGATGGCACCTTTATGTATAGGTATTGGTGCAGAAAGTAATTGGTGTTATGTTGGTTTCCTTTGTGTTCCCCTAGATCAATTGTTCCTTATCTTCTTATTGAAAATAAATTAAGATTTTCTCTTCTTTTATGTATGAAAATTGCCCCTTATATAATTCCTGACCATAAGGAAATAAAAGCCTCCCTTTAGATCTGAGAAAACAAGTCATTGTATCTACAAGTACTTTATTTTATTTTTAATTTAAATTCAATTAGCCAATGTACAGTACATCATTAGTTTCAGATTTTAAAAGTATTTTAGGGGCGCCTGGGTGGCTCAGTGGGTTAAAGCCTTTGCCTTCAGCTCAGGTCATGATCTCAGGGTCCTGGGATTGAGCCCCACATCGGGCTCCCTGCTCAGCAGGGAGCCTGCTTCCTCCTCTCTCTCTGCCTGCCTCTTTGCCTACTTGTAATCTCTCTGTCAAATAAATAAATAAAATCTTTAAAAAAATTAAAATAAAAGTATTTTAAGCATACTTTTTAGAGTTTTCATAAACTCAACTTTACTACTTCTAGATATGTGAAATAATCACCCTGGATTTTTTAATAAGAAAAAAAGAAAAAATAATAGCACTAGGGCCATAGCAAATTATTAGACTAAGAAACAAAATTAAATGTTTTAAGAAATAGGTTCATATATAATAGTGTATTTGTGATAGACTCAGACTAGGCACTTTACCTTTAAGGTTCATGTTCTGTGTGTCCTTAAAATCTAATCTGAAAAATACAGATACTGTATCTAACATAATTGAAAAAAAATGTTGTTCATTACCTTAAGGAAATCAGTTTGATATGAAGCTTGAAGGTAGGGAATTCCTGAACTAATCAATTAAATAATGTCTGGAAAGTTGAAATTCATAATACATTCATGCAGGTCTTAACTTCTGGAGAGAAAATAAGTAATAGACAAAGAGAAATATAGTAACATTACCATAATTTCATAAAATATAATTTTTCAAAAAATAATGGATGTATATGTACAGTATAGTCTAAAGCAGTTTTATTTTTTCATCAGTGCTCAATAAATGACTTTCTATTTGTTGACAGATTTAATTTAATATTTATCTATCATCTATTTATTTACTTTTGCTGACAGATTTTAATCATCGTGTTTTTGCAATCAATAAAGGCAATTTACTTTTGAAATAAGGTTAGTGATATATTTAGCTACAAAACATCCCAGAATAAATATTCTTTGATATTCAGACACCTGTTGTAAAAGCAGATGATTGTCTAGGTGCCTTGTTATTGACATCTCTTAGAAGAAATAAGTGTTGACATGATTATAATAAAACTGCTGTAACTGCAGATCTGTCAGTTTAATGTGACTCTAGAGCTGCCTTGTAGGATTTCATTACCAATTATTGTAAATAACATTTCTCTTGTGAAAATGTGAAAAATGAGTTTCAGTATACCAGTTATCTTTTTCCAGTGTGTATCAGTGTACTGAAAAAAAAATCCTGTACGGAAGGTAAGATTTATTCCATATATTACTCTACCGCTAGGCAAGCTGAGTATGAAAAAGTAAATACTCTTTCGTGAAATATATGGCATACCAAACCTTAAAGAAACTGTGGTAGTTGCTTTTGGTAATGAATCTTTGTTAAGAAATGATTAGAATAATTAATTTAACATTATAAAATCTAATCTATGAAATTACTCATTTGATGTTACTATCCAAGTTCTAATCATATTTTTAAAGATTGACTTGGAGGTTTTTAATGATTTCATTAATATTTACCCTACCCAGAGAAAAAGTTGTTTGTTGGACTTAAGACTACAGAAATCTCCTGAATTATGATCTAATCTCTGCTTGATTATTGCTACATAACTTCCTCCCCAGTGACACCACATATAGGCTATATATTTTTTCTTATATGTTTTTTTCCCCTGTCTCTTCCCCAACTACTCTCCTGGATTAAATTTTCTAAAACCAATTTCAGTTAGGTGTCATTTCTGTTAAAGTAATAGGGGCAAGTTTAACCATTCCAGAAGTCTAGGGAGTATTTTTTTATTATAAGAAAAAAAACCCATAATATGAAATCTATCTCATTAACAAAATTTTAAGTGCACAGTACTGTTAATTATATGTATATTGTTGTACAATAGATATCTAGAATGTTTTCATCTTGCATGATGAAACCATACCCATTACATAGCAAGTCTAGAGAGTATTTTAATCTTAAAACAAAAATGGTGCCTTTCTAACTGATAAATTTTAAAATTTAAAAGTAAATGTGTTGGGCACCTGGGTGGCTCAGTGGGTTAAAGCCGCTGCCTTCGGCTCAGGTCATGATCCCAGGGTCCTGGGATCGAGGCCCACATCGGGCTCTCTGCTCAGCAGGGAGCCTGCTTCCTCCTCTCTCCTCTCTCTCTGCCTACTTGTAATCTCTCTCTCTCTCTGTCAAATGAAAAAAAAAAAAAAAAAAAAGTAAATGTGTTAACCCATGTGAATATTTTCTTATTTATCATAAAATTTCTTTTGTGTATTATAACAGTTTATTATACAGCATAAAATTTTAAAATAATTTAAATTTTATTTTACTTTTTTTGAAGTTCAATATAAGTTTATTAAAAGAATAAATGAAGTTTAACATCGACACCAAAGATAAAAAAGATAGCACCCACAATAAAACTGTAGGTCAATCTCATCTATGAGTATAGATCTGAATCTATAGAACTATATTTATATAGTTCTATATATAGAACTGAATGAATCTACATAGAATCTATATAGAACTGAATCTATAGAACTACATCTGAATTAGAATATTAGTAAAAAAATTATATAATATAAAATTTATAAAGTTTGTCTTTTATTTATTATAGTGTGCTTAATCCAAATATTTATTTAAAATAAACGCACATTAAGAAAACAAAAGACCGCCATAGTGCCTGCCCTCATGGAGGAGATAAGTGTTCTGAACTTTTTAGAGATTATACTTTGAGACTTTTGTGTTTATACAAGCATGAATTGTGTTTATAGCAGTATTATTACATTATAATTCTAGTTTTTATTTTTACATACTATGAACAGCAACTATTCACACCAAAAATATTGTGCTACAATATCAGTTTAGTGAACATATAGTATGCCATTATATCAATGACTTAAAATGCATTGAACTTTCTTTTGATAGACATTTAGTCTATATTCATTTATTATTATTGTAATAACACCACAAAGCAAAAGGTGATGTTTACATCTTTTCAAATTGTTCAGTTATTTTCTAGATGTGTGGCTTCTGGTTCAGAAGATATATTTAATTTTAAAGCTTTCAACATTCTGCAAAATTGCTCTACAAAGTTTGGTACTAATTTGTATTTCTCAGCAATGTAAGGGAGAGGCTGTTTTTCTTAATCCAGGCTAACTTCATTCTTTTTAATTTTTGACTAATGAATAAAATTTTAATTAGTAAAAATTCTGCAAGGTATATTTTGAATTACAAAATTCCCAGGTTCCTATAGGGTTCGCCCCATCCCCTAAGCCAAATTAGTCTCCTAAGCAGTTAAATGAAATTTCTATAGTTATTTCCAAGTTTCCAATGTTTGTTGTTACACTCTACCTACACATTATTCCTCACTATGATAAACAACTATATAGCTTGCTCTGCCCCCACTCCATGTTTTAAGAAATGGAAAAAAAAGAGTATGATTATACAATATTATTGCATTTTCCATATATGATATATAATTGACTAATATACAAAATACTTATGTATGTGTTTTTCATAATTAAAAATTGCTAAGTTATATGTCGCTAGTTTTTCTCAGATTATTTATTAAATTACACCATGTGAGCATAATATTTAAAAAAATCATAGTTGTTTAGCCCCTTTCAGTATTTTGGGATAAGAACTGCAACCAACTGCATAAAACATAGCTATTAGGACTAAGAATTGAGGCTACATATAGTTACTATCACTTAGTTGCTTTTTCCCAAGAAATCTTTGCCCAGGAAAGATAAAACTATAAACCAATAAATGACATCACTTTTCATTTCAGAAAACTAATGCAAAAATTAAACAAAACAAAACAACTATTGAGTGGGGCTGGAGGATATACTTCCAAGGTAGCCTACTCTCATGGCTGGCAAGTTGCGAAGACTGTCGGAAGGAGGGTGATTTCTCTCCTTCGTGGAGCTCTTCACAGGAGTTTTGGTGTCAGAACATGGCACCTGGCTTCTTCAAAACTGGGTAATATAAGAGAAAACTCAGTGGAAGTAATTTTTAATAACTTAGCCTACTCTTGCAAATCAATAACATCTTTTCCACCATAGTCTAGTCACCACAAGGGAGTTACTAATTATGGCTAACATTCAAGGGAAAGGAAATCAGGCTTCTGAAGTGTGGAATATCAGGGAATTTGCAGGCATATTTTAAAACATTCAGAGAATAAAGACACTTAAAAAAACGTTCAGAGAATACTATACGTTCTATAATTTACTCAGGTAGTCCTGATATAGAAAAAAGCTACTATATGATATAAGTTTACCTTGTATCCAGTCTTATGTCAATGATTTTAACAACTTGAGGAGTATTTCAGTTCCTTATGTAGCTAATCATATCAGCTGCAAGAAATGGCACTTTGACCATTTTATAGTCAATGCTTACCTCGTGTTCCTTTTCATTATGCTTCACAGTTATCCGGAACTTGGAATTGTATATGAAGTAGTAGAGGTGATAGTCAGAATAGTGTTGAAAATGTTATTATTTGTATGCTTGTTTAGTTTAATGTTTAGGAAAGTTTTCTTAGAGCACCCTAAAGACCAAACTATTTCTAAAAGCCCAAATTATGCTGACTTTGATGTCTTTGACCATCTCAAGACACATTTCCCAACATAGGGGAAAGGTCTGGAATACACATCTAATAATATGAAAATAAAATGTTCACTGATAAATTTCTTTATAAAAATACTTAGTACTATTTGAAATATGATATAATGGAAAAAAAGTTATAAAGTACCACTATTATACAACATCTACTCTAAAGACAATTATATACATTATAAACTAGCAGATAACTTCTGCTGTGATTTTTCTTATTTATTGCCCCATGTGGAAGAGAAAAACCAATCAAAGCTGGTAGTTGAGGTCTTTATTCAAATGCTGCATGTAAGTACAGCTCTCATATGAGTGTTCTGTGGGAGCAAGAAACTTAAAAAGTATAGGTGCAGTAGGTAGGGGCAGCATGTCTGGAGTCATAAGCCTGAAGCTGTTGTTTGAAAAAATTTTGTTTAGTAAGTGGAGTGTGGAAAAGAAGAGTTAGGGGCTAATGTCTTGAAAATGTCAAGAGGGGTGGAAAATTTTTAGTCTTTATAATTTCATACACCATATCCTCTTGCTCACTTCTAAAACATGACTGCTAACTAGCTCTGTGCTCTAAAATAACAATTTTAGTGACAACCTAAACAAATGTAATTAGGAAGCATTTTATTGGAGAAGAAAAAATATATATGACAAATTCAAAAAACAAGTAAAATTTTATTTTTGATTATGTATATTTATTTGGATTATGTAACCATCTATGTGTATGCTGATGTGTAATTTAGATTAAACAATAAATTAGGGCGCCTGGGTGGCTCAGTGGGTTAAAGCCTCTGCCTTCGGCTCAGGTCATGATACCAGGGTCCTGGGATCGAGGCCTGCATCGGGCTCTCTGCTCAGCAGGGAGCCTGCTTCCTCCTCTCTCTCTGCCTACTTGTAATCTCTCTCTGTCAAATAAATAAATAAAATCTTTTAAAAAAACACAATAAATTATAACCATGTAATGTATCACCTACATAGTAAAATATATTTGAATTTCTGTTAAATGGTTACACTAATATATTTTACTCAATACATTTTATTAACTTAATGAGAGTTACATAATTTAATATAAAAGTATTGAGAATCATTATCTTTGAATATTTTAAGCATAACCCTTTAATCACCCTCCCCCATGACAGACACATTTGGAAAATTTACTTCTATCTACACATTGTCTTACTGTAATTGATCCTCATGTCTTTAAATTTTATCTTTGGTTTTGACTCCTACATGTTATGTGTTAGTGAAGACCATTTCTCTGAGCTTCAAATTCAATCATACATCCAAGTGTTTGATTCATGGATGTCTAGTCTTTCCATACATTCTATATATTCTTTCACCACTCTATATGTAGGTTGGCTTATTGGCATTACTCATCATCTCTATTATAATTACATAATTATTGTATGTGTCTGCTGTATCCTTTAGTAAAATGTAAGTTTCACAATAGATACCATATCTACATTATTATTGCATTTTCACCACCTGACAGAATAGTTACCCCACAGATGTTTGTTTAACATTTAAAAAATAGTAGAGCTAACTTAACTGTTTTGAAGAAATGGTATATGAATCTCAGAGTCAGATGTCCTACCTCTAAGGAGGAGGCTACTGATTACTTGTATGGAACCATAAGAGCTCTGTAGAATACATTTTTGAAAAACATTCATTTAGAAAAAGAAACATACATAAAATTTTCTTTTAAAATATGTCATACTCATTAATAATCTGTAGAATGATTAATAATAGTCAAAAAACTTTTATATTTACCTTCATTTTTTACCACTTCTGACACTGTGCATTTCTTTGTGTAAATCTAAGTTTATGTCTCATATCAGAGTCCTTGTGCCTAAAGAACGTCCCTTGAGATTCCTTATAGCACGAGTGTGTTGACAATGGATAAGTTTAGCTTTTCTGAGAAGTATTTCAATTTATTTTTAAGATATATTTTTAATGAAAATAGAATTAGGGGTTAAAAATTTTATTTTCTTTTGGAAATTTAAATATGTCGCTGCATGTTCTTGATCTTCTAGTTTGCAGAGTTTCTAAGAGTTTTGCTATCACTTTTTTTGGGGTGGGTGCTTGTTTTGTTTTATTTTGCTTTTGTTTTTATTCCTGTCTGTGTAATATATCTTTCTTTTCTGGGTCCCTTAAACCTTTTTTTGTTCGTTTGTTTTACTTACATTAGTGTGACTGAGATGTATTTTGGTGTGAACATGTTTCTCTGCTTTGTTTTGTTATTTATTCTGCTTAGTGTCCTCTGAACTTCTTTGTTCTGTGGAGCATTCTCATTAATTTCGAAGACTTCATCCACTCTCTCATTTATATGTTAAAATACACACACACACACACACACACACACACACACACACACACACACACACACACGCACTTTCCCTCTGTTTTCTATTGGTTCTCTTTTTAGGACTCAAAGACACTCATGAGAAGCCATTCGATATTGTCCCACAACTCCTGATGTTCTGTTCTTTTCTGTTGCTTTTTAATGTCATCTTCTGCATTTTAATTTTCTTTCTATGTTTCAGTTTGGGTATTTTCTACTGACATATCTTTGTTTCTTTTCTCAGCTGGGTCAAGTACCCTTATGTGTCTAATAAAGAAATCTTCAATTCTTACACCATGGTTTTATTTTTAGCATTTAACTTCTATAGTTTTCATCTCTCTGCTAATATCCACCATCCATGGACACATGTTTTCCACCTTTTCTACTAGATCTTTAACAAATTTCACAATTAGTTGAAAGTCCCTGACCAATAAATCCAATGTTTAGGTAATTTCTGAGTTTTGTCCTATTGATTATTTTGTCCCTTGACAATGAGATGTTGTTTGTTTGTTTGTGCCTTGGTTTTTTATTGAATGCCAGACATGAGTTTGTAGAAGAACAGAGACCAAGGCAAACAGGATTTATGTCTGATAATGGCACACCTATTATTCTGATAGGCCATTGTATGAGGGTTGAGATAAGGTAGGTAGAAGGAAGGCTAGCATGCCATTCTATACTTGACCTTCAATAATTATTTTAAATTATTTTTCTTGCTTCCATGTATGTCAGCAATACCTTCCTTCCATGCTTGTCTTTTTTGGAATTCTGGCTAATTGTTTCTTTATAACATCAATGATCTGATGGAATTGAGAAAAATTATATATACTTTTATCATTTTTGTTGTTGTTGTATTGATTTATTGCTTTTCTTTTTTTTTCTTTTTCTTTTTGTTAAGCAATACTATTTCCCACTTTCATCATCCTAGATCAAAGCAGAAAACTCATAACATAGTTTTCCTGAAAGGATATTTTACAAATGTTCTTTTAAAATACCTCATGTGTAAGAAGAAATATTAGTTCCATATTTAAATAGACCTTCTATTGTCTTTTTAAATTATTTCTTCAAACCAGCTTATGTTGAATCATAATCACAAATAAAATTAAATTTTCTTCTTTCTCAGTTTTATTTTAAATAACTCAAAGGTAAATTACTAGGAATTGTATACATTCTGGGAAATTTATTTAATTCAAAGGGAATCTTTAAAAGTAATTGATATAGTCCTCCAGCTATAGTCATGGCAATTTTCATTGTATCCATTCCCTCATTTGCCATTCTTGATTCATGTCATTTTACTATAGCCCCCTAAATCACAATTCGCTTTATTTTTTACTGTTCATGTCTGTGATTACATGCTACTTATGATATCATTGTATTTGTGGATTTTTAAATTTTTCAACATTTAAAAGTTAAACATAGATCTATGAGTATAAAACTCTGTAGTTTCTCCATACATCTAAGTTATTTTTCTTGAAATTCAATTTTATTGCTGGAATCTGATATTATAAATGTATTGGGATACCAGTAAGAGTCTTGAGATGAGCTCATACATTGCATACTGTTTTACATTCTTCTTTTATTAAAAACAGATATGCATTTGGGGTTTCTATTTGGTGCTTTCTACTCTGGGGCTCCCACTACTTTACAGAAATGTATAAGTATTACAAAGCTGGATGATAAATCTATTGAGGTCCTGAACAGGCATCACTTGAAAGAGTAATCTTCAAACTTCAAAGACTTTGAAAAAATAAGTAATGCCTGGACTGTTTAAGTTGATGTCTGAATCATATTTACTATTTAAATAATCATACAATATTTGATATAAGAATGTTGTTTGTATTCTATGTGCTTAAAATATATTTGTCGAAACCTTTCATGTTCAGCTATAGGTCATACAATTTATGGAGAAATGTCTGTTTTAATTAGATGGCAATGTTAATCCTCATGGCCAAACCAATCATCATATCAAATTTACTTTAAGAAAAGACTGATTTCATGTTTCAACTTAAGTAAATTTGTTAATACTCATCACATGTGCGGACATCTGTGTGTTCCAGTCTGAGCTCTTCAAAAATAGATAGATGGATGGCTAGCTAGAGAACAGGGCACCCAATTTTGGTATTAATAGTTTATCTTCTCCTTATGTTCCACACATGAAATTAATGTAACATTGTGTGTCAACTATTCTTCAACTAAGAAAAAAGTAGTTTATCACCTAGATGATACATGAAAAGTGCCTTTGTTGCCACAAAGTTGTGTGTGTGTGTGCGTGACAGTGTACAGGCTAAAATTTAAAATGGCTGACAGTTAGGTTTTGATTTTGTAAATTGTGAGTATGACTCTAGTGACCAGGCAGCTTGGGAAAAGAAAGGCAAAGCTCAGACACTATAGTGGACATAACAAATATTAATTTTATCTTTTTAAAAAGATTTTATTTGTTTATTTAAGAGAGAAAGTGGGAAAAAGAGAGAGAGAGAAAGAGTAGGGGGAGGGGCAAAGGGAGAGGGAGAAGGGAGCCTGACATCAGGGCTCTATCCCAAGACCCTGAGATCATGACCTGAGCTGAAGGTGGATACTTAACTGACTGAGCCACCCAGGTGCCCCAACAAATTTTAATTTTAGGCAAATTATAAATAGATACATAGGGATATTGAATATCAGGCAAATGATCTACTTAAACCTAATGGTTCCTCTGTTCCATCTGGCATGTCTTTTATTACTTTTCAGAGCTTTTGTACCCCAGTTGCAGACTTCTGTTTTAGTTTACTGTAAGACTGATAATGCCTGAAGGGAATATCTTTAACCTGTGTTCAAATAAAAGTTTAACTAATACTAGTGGTGATAACAAACTTTACTCAGTGCTTACTCTGTGCCAAAGAATAATAGAGGACTCAAAGCAACCTTATAGAATTGGTATTATCATCATCTCCATTTTCTTATAGTAAACTGAAGGTTAGGCATAATAAGTAACCTGGTCAAAGTAATATACTTAATATGTGTAGGAATCCAAGTAGTTTGATTCCAGAACCCCGATTCCCACAGGCTATAATATCTAATACCACCCTCAAGAGCCTTTTCTGATTAGGTCAAGAGAGTTCTCTCCCTTGCTTTGTGTTTTAGTAGGTTGATAAGAGTAGAAGAGTGAATTTCAAACTTTACTGCATGTGTGAATCACATAATAAATTTTGTTAAAATGCAGATTCTGTTTTAGGAGGTTTTTGGCAAGGTCTGAAATCCTGCATATCTGACAAGTCCAGCTGATGTAGTGCTGCTGGTCCTAGGTGTCCACTCTGAGTAGCTCAGTATTTCTCAGTCCTGAATGCACAGTCAGAATTACCGGATGTTTTTTCCACTTCTGAAATTTGGGGATGGAGCACAAGCAACTGCATTTTGTAAAAGTCTCACAGGTTATTCTGAATAACAGCCAGAGGAGGAACCACAGTTGAATTTTGGGCTGAACCTATTTGACTTTATTTTATCCCTGTGGGTGTGGAAACTCCAGAATTTTGAATATGAGAGGTTATTCAGGAGGAGGAAGCTTGAGGATTTAGTTTAAAACAACCAGGGAGCTAGAAAAACTGGAGGGGATTTGATGGAGATGGTAAGGCTAAATCCCACCTTGACGAAGCACGTTATGACTGCCATGGGGTGCAATTATCTAAAAGGAGCGAAGCAAAAAGATGGTATTAAATGCAAGAATGGATGAAGAAGGGATCATGTGCAATTTGTAGAAATCTGCCCAAGCGATTCTGATATAATGTCTCTGTTCAGAGCATCACAGCTTTAGATCATGTGTTATGATTGCATTTCAGTGTTTTGAGATTTTTCTTCAGTTTTGTTTCTCTCTACCCCTAAATAAACAATAAACATCTCAATAATAAGACTTCTGAAATCTTCTTTTGTCTTCCTACAAAGTGAAATAATTCAGCAAGGTCTCATTCATTGTGTGCTATATTTATGAATATATTCATTCAACAGATGTACCAACAAATGTTTCACTTGTCGAGTAGTATGATAGAAAATTAAAGGTGTCAGACACTGTTCTTATCCTCAATGCACTCACAGTCTAGTTATGGTAGAGAGGAAAGTATATACGGAAGTATTCTGAAGAAGGGTTTGAAAGTATGTAAGGGACCCCTGAAAGAAGCACTTAGCCTAGGAAATTTATCCTGAAATTAAGGGAATTAAGTAGGTGCAGGTAACTAGACCAAGCGTAGTTTCATTAAAGTAGGTCATCTTGAAGAGACTTTTTAAAAAAGTGAAATTTCTCTAAGTCCAGTGACCTTCTTGGCCCAAGAGATGTCAAAATACCTTTATGGAAAGGCATACACAGATAAACACTACTTTCAAGGTGAATTTTATCCATTGTCCATATGAACCTGTAGGCAACTTCTTTAACTGTAAAAGATAAATATTTTTTGTAAACATTTTGGCATCATTTAATTTAGGCCATCTGTGTATACTTCTGTGGGAAAATAAAATGTTTTTAATTGGTTGTTTTTGTATTTAAACACCTCCGGAAGCCTAAATTAGGTTCAAAACTAATGCATGGAGGCAACATATTCAGTGCCTTTTTGTTGTATATCATACAAAATAAAACAAGATCAACAAAATTTCTGATATATAGATCAGAAATAATGAGGACGTATCTATTTTTAATTCAAGCTGAAGATGCTGGACAGGCTAGCTTTTTCTAGCTGCCTGTACTGAAAGCTACTTCATAATATAATTGGAAGCAAATCATCTGAGGGGTCATAATTTCTAAATTCTTGTGATGTGGACAAATCTATTTATAGAGCAAACTGAGTATATGTTCTCTCTTTTTAAAAATATCAAAGGAATTTTAGAGGATTACCTCTCAATTTCTGGTGGCCTCTCTTAAATATGACTTATATTAGAACACATTTGCACTGACTGGTTAAATAGAAAACTAACAACAACAATAACAACAACAACAACAAACCATAAAAATAGAAATAAAAGTCCCTTAGTTTGTAACAAGATATAAATTTTCACATCAACATTTTTTTCCTAAAGATATGAAGGTGAGAAGCTTGTGCCTGAACTACAAAACTGCACCAAACCTTGGACTCATCTTTGAGCCCCCCAGGCACTTGGTCTCTACAGGCATATAATGAATGCAGTATAAAGAATGCAGTTTCTTCTTTTTTGATCCAGGAAAGTTGGATTTAGAACAATAAGAGTGAGGAGTTATGGCAATTTTCTGAGTAATTCAGGTCAAGTAAGTCTCTCCATTTGTCATCAGAATATCTGCCAAGCTGTAACTTAATTACTGGTGCAAAAATTCAACCATGTTAGTGTGTATCTTCTTCCCTTCTAGTAAATGTAATTATATAATAGGCTCTTTGGAACTTTCTGTGTTACTCTCCAAATTCAGTTTTGAGGGTGTTCCCTTTTATTCTTTGAGCTAGGTGGCATTATGACCCCCACAACGTGTCCATGACTCAATTCTAGAAACTATCGATATCTTACATTGCAAAAGGAACCTTGAAGATGTGATTAATTAAGGATCTAATGAAGATGCAATTATCCTGGTTATCCAGGTGAGCCAATGTAATCACTTGGATCCTTATAAGAGGGAGGCTGGAGAGTTACTAGGAGATGTGGGGGAAGAAGCAAAAATAAGAGTAATGTGAGCAAGAGGCCATAAGACAATGAATGCCTGTAGGTTCTAGAAGCTGGAAAAGGCAAGGTGATGAACTGTTTCCTCAGAGCCTTGACAGAGCCTGACACCTTAACACAGCATAGCTGATTTGGATTTCATATCTGCACTTACTAAAATTATGTTCTTTTAATTTACTGATTTTGTGATAACTTCCTATACCAGTAACAGTAAACAAATACACCTGAATGTTGCACAATTACTCAAGCAATGCATACGAAATGAAGTGAAGGAATGAATTTAAAAATCAAATTGTTAACCTGAAAAAGTAGCATGGGAGTAGCAGGAAGTTTCACCATAGCCTAACTATAATTGTTAGGACAATTACTGAAGCCAAAAACAAATGTCTGAAGGGATTCACAAACCTCTCATCAATGTTTTTAGTTGATTACTCTCGAGGGGAGTAAAATAGGCATCAAACTTTCATTCTTTACAGGAGAGGTAAAGAAGAAATGTGTACACTAAATGCTGAATGTTTATTCTTTAATGATTACTATGACAGAATAAAATTAGGAAAACTACTAGAAATGGCCATATATATTTGTTCATTTTCTCCGTGGATCAGGTCAGAACTTAAAGTCATGTTTTTGACTGACAAATTCTACATAATCAAATAATATACAACATGAATCTGCACTTTGTCAGATGCTGCAAATGTGAGTTGTATTACTTGAAGAAATGCAGCTCATTCAGATGAACTAAACTTTTAATGTGAAGAATTCAATATTTATAAAAATTCCATTTAGAATATACTTTGTTACTGAAGTTGAAGATCTAGTATACATTATTAGGTTAGCAACACTACTGAAGATGATTTTACTCATGTCATTCTTTTGTTGTTGTTGTTAATATAAATCAGTGGTTGTGAACATGTGACCTGTTCCAAATTTGCTCTAAAAATATTAAGTGCTTATGCTCTTTAAAATGTAAGTACCCAAGGAAGGAGACTTCTAGGGAAGATGGACTAGAAAGATCCTAAGCTTACCTTTTCCCACAAATACAACTAGATAACACATATATCAGTATAAACAACCCAGAAAATGACCAAAGAATGACAGAAGAGACTAGTCTCAGCTAATGTAGGAAAGAGGCCACACTGAAGAAGGCAGGGAGGGCAGAGATATTGTCCAGAGCTAAATGAACTTACAGGACTGTCTGCAGGAGAGGGGGATACCACAGGAGTGATACAGACCCTCACACCAAATACTCCAGGCACAGGGCACCCACCTAGAGAAGAAAAATCCCCATAACATTTGCCTTTGAAAACATGAGGGATCTAATTTCATAAGTTCTTAACAGTCTGTGGAATTTAAGACCCGGAACTTTAAAAATCAGTGGCCTACACTCTGGGAGAGCCATGAGAGCAAAAGGAAACTGAATCCTCACCTTTAAAGAGACATCACTTCAAAATGAGTCTTGCTGCAGGGAGAAGGGAAGGTAACCACACACACCAGACCAATTGTGGCCCCAGCAATGGTCTAGGGGAAGACAGCGGGTCTGAGTGTAGACCCCACACCAAAGAAAGATTTTCAGGGGACAACACAGGGAAAGCACCTGCAGTTTGGTGCTAGTGCACCTCTGACAAATCCTGGTCTGACTCAACTCAAGCCCAAGGCATCCCCAAACAAGCCCACCAATAGCATAGGGACCAAAGACTGTCCACAACAGGCAAAGAGTGCCATTGCAGATGATTGCACTAAAGTCAAACATAGCTCAGCCACAACAGTAGTATGCACACAACATGCATAGCAGATGCCCCTGAAATGCCAAGTTCTGATGAACAGGGGATATTGCATTGCAGAGCATTGCAGGATCTTTTCATAAGTCTACTACTTTCAAGAGCAGGAGGCAGCTGACTTTCCTAACACACAGAAATGGACACAGAGAGTTAGACAAAATTAGGAGACAGAAGAATATGTCCCAAATGAAAGACCGGGGCAAAATCTCAGCAAGAGAGCTAGCTAAATGACCCTACGACCCAGCAATCGCACTACTGGGTATTTATCCTAAAGACACAAAGGTAATGATTCTCAGGGGCACGTGCACCCGAATGTTTATAGCAGCAATGTCCACAATAGCCAAACTATGGAAAGAACCTAGATGTCCATCAACAGATGAATGGATAAAGAAGAAGTGGTATATATATACAATGGAATACTATGCAGCTATCAAAAGAAACGAAATCTTGCCGTTCGCAACGACATGGATGGAACTGGAGGGTATTATGCTGAGCGAAATAAGTCAATCAGAGAAAGACAATTATCATATGATCTCTCTGATATGAGGAACTTGAGGGGCAGGGTGGGGGGTTGTGGGGGGTAGGGAGGGAAAAATAATGAAACAAGATGGGATGGGGAAGGAGACAAACCATAAGAGACTTCTAATCTCATAAAACAAACTGAGGGTTACTGGGGGGTGGGAGGGTAAGGATAGGGTGGATGGGTTATGGACATTGGGGAGGGTTTGTGTTTTGGTGAATGCTGTGAAAGATGTAAGCCTGATGATTCACAGACCTGTACCCCTTGGGCAAAGAATAAAAAAAAAAATCTGAAAAGAGAGCTAGCTAAATGAAACAGAGAAGCAATATGCCTGATAGAGAATTTAAAGGAATGGTCATAGAAATACTCACTGGAATTGAGAAAACAGTGGAGAACTTCAACAAGATCCTCAACAAAGTCATAGAAAACATAAGGAAGAAATAATCAGAGATGAAAAAATCAATACATAAAATTAAAAATACACTAGATGGAATAAATAATAGACCAGAGGAGGCAGAAGAAGAGATCAGTGACCTGGATGACGGGTAATAGAAAGCAATCAAACTGAACAGGGGAAAGAAAAAAAATTTAAAAAAATGAAAATAGATTTAGGGAAATAAGTGACATCACCAATTATAATAACATTTGCATTATAGAGATCTCAGAAGGAGAAGAGTGAAGAAGGGACAGAAAATTTATTTGAATAAATAGTAGCTGAAAACTTTCTGAATCAGGGAAAGAAAACAGAAATCCAGATCCAGGAGGCCCACAGAAAGTCCTCAACAAAATCAATTTCATCACAACTAAACTAGCCGTACAAGAAATGTTAAAGGCTGTTCTTTGAGTGGAAAGAAAAAAACATAAGTTAGGAGTAAGAAAATTAGGAATCACAAAAGCAGTATAATTAAGTATAGCTATAAAAATGAGACAAGGGGGTGCCTGGATGGCTCAGTGGGTTAAGTCTCTGCTTTCAGCTCAGGTCAGGATCTCAGGGTCCTGGGATTGAGCCCCGCATCAGGCTCTCTGCTTAGCAGGGAGCCTGCATCCTCCTGTCTCTCTGCCTGCCTCTTTGCCTACTTGTGATCTCTCTCTCTCTCTCTGTCAAATAAATAAATAAAATCTTTTTAAAAAATGAGTCAAGGGATTCACAAAATAAAAGGATGTAAGGTAAGACACCATATACCTAAAATGCGGGTGGGAGAGGAGTAAAATTTTAGTGTTTTTGGAATGGATTTAATTTAAAGCAACAATCAACTTAATATAGACTGTTATCTGCATGAGATTTTATATATATACCTAATGGTAACCACAAATGAAAAACTGATCATTGATATGAAAAAAATGAAAAGAAAGGAATTCAAGTATATTACTAAAGAAAGCCAGCAAACCACGAGAGAAGAGAACAAGAGAAGAAAGGAATAAAGAAGAACTATAAAACAATCAGAAAACCGATAACAAATAGCAATAAATACATATCTATCAATACTTACTTTGAATGTAATGGATGAAACACTCCAATCAAAAGATAAAGAGTGAAAGAATGGATAAACAAACAAGATTCATTTATAATCTGCCTATAAGAGACACACTTCAGACCCAAGAACACATGTAGATTGAAAGCAAAGGGACAGGAAAACATTTATTATACAAATGGAAGTGAAAAGTAAGCCTGGGTATCAGTACGTGTATCAGACAAAGTAGACTTTAAAATAAAGACTGTAATAATAGACAAAGAAGGACACTACATATTATAAAGGGGACAATCTGACAAGAAGATATAACAATTGCAAATATTTATGCACCCAACATGGGAGCATAAAAATGCATAAAGCAGCTAAAAACAAGCATAATGGGAAGAAATAGCACAATATTTACAACATACATTAGTAATAGGTGACTTTAACACCCCACTTACATCAATGAATAGATCATTCAAACAAAATCAACAAGGAAATAGTGGCTTTGAATGACACATTGGACCAGATGGATTTAAAAGATGTATTCAGAAAATACAATCCTAAAACAATGGAGTGCACATCCTTTTCAAGCACACTTTGAATATTCTCCAGGACAGATCACAACTAGTCCACCACACAAGCCTTAACAAATTCAACAAGATTGAAATTATACCATGCATCATTTCTGACCGCAATGCTATGAAACTAGAAACCAATCACAAGAAAAAATCTGGAAAGAGTATAAATACATGGAGGTTAAATAACATGCTATTAAACAATGAATGTGTCAACCAACAAATCAAAGAGGAATAAAAAAAAATATATGGAGACAAATGAAAACACAAGAGTCCAAAATCTTTGGGATTCTGCTAACATTCCCTTCTAATTGGGAAGTTTGTAGCAATACAGGTCTACTTCAAGAAGCAAGAAAAACCTCATACAACTCAACCTTACTCCTAAAGGAACTAGAAAAAGAACAAACAAAATCCAAAACTAATGAAAAGTTAGAGCATAAATAAATAAAATAAAAACAAACAAAAAAAATAGCACAGATCAATGAAACCAGGAGCTGATTCTTTGAAATGATCAACAAAATTGATGAACCCTTAGACAGATTCATCAAAAACAAATGAAACAAAAACAAAAACAAAAACCCTGAGATTACTCAAACAATCAGAAATGAAAGAGGAGAAATAACACTAACACCACAGAAACTCAAAGGATTGTAAAAGAATATTATGAAAAATTATATGCCAACAAATTGGACAACATAGAAGAAACAGATAAATTTCTAGAAACAAATAACCACCAAAACTGAAACAGAAAGAAATAGGAAATTTGAACAGACCAATTACAAGCAATGACATTGAATCAGTAATCAAAACACCCAACAAACAACCAGATAGCTTCACAGGTGAACTCTACCAAATTTTAAAGAAGAATTAATAGCTATTTTTCTCAAGCCATTCCACAACACTGAAGAGGAAGAAAAGCTTCCAAATTCATTCTATGAGGCCAGTATTACCCTGACACCAAAATCATATAAAGACACCACAAAATGAGAACTACAGGCCAATATCTCTGATGAATATAGATGCAAAAATCCTCAACCAAACATTAGCAAACTGAATCCAACAATACGTTTTGAAAAATCATTCACCACAATGCAGTGAGATTTATTATTTGATTGCAAGGGTGATTCGATATTTACAAATCATTTCAATAGATGCAGAAAAAGCACTTGACAAAGTACAACATCCATTCATGATCAAAAAAACAAAACAAAACAAAGCAAAACAAAAAACAAAAAAATCCAAAACCTCAACAGAGTAGGTTTAATGAGAACATACCTTAACATAATAAAGGCTGTATATGAAAAACCCCACAGCTAACTTCATGCTCAGTGGTGAAAACTGACAGATTTCCTCCTAAGATCAGTAACAAGACAAGGATGTCCACTCTACCCACTTTCATGCAATCTAGTATTGGAAGTTCTACCCACAGCAATTAGATAAGAAAAGGAAATAAAGTACATCTAAGTTGTTAAGAAAGAAGTAAAACTTTCACTATTTGTAGATGACATGATGATATATAGAGACCCCACCAAAAAACAATTAGAACTGATAAATGAATTTGGTAAGGTTGCAGGATACAAAATCAACATACAGAAATCTATATGCATTACTGTATATTAGTCCATTTATATATGCTAATAATGAAATACCAGAAGAAAAATTAAGAGAATCCCATTTATTGCACCAAAGGTGATAAAATACCTAGAAATAAACTTAACCAAGGACATGAAAGATCTGTACTCTGAAAAGTATAAAACATTGATCAAAGAAATTGAAAATGACAAAAAGCAAATGGAAAGGTATTCCATGCTCATGGATTGGAAGACCAAATATTTTTAAAATGCTCATACTACCCAAAGTGATCCACACATTTAATGCAGTCCCTATCAAAACATCAATGCACTTTTCTCATAATATATTAAAATTGTATGGAACCCCAAAAGACTCTGAATAGCAAAGCCATCTTGAAAAAGAAGAACAAGGATGGAGGTATCACAGTCCCAGATTTCAAGCTATACCATAAAGCTGTAATAATCAAGACATTATTGTACAGGCATAAAACTAGATACATAGATCAGTGCTACAGAATAAAGAGCCCAGAAATCAACCCATAATTATATGGCCAATTAATCTTTGACAAAGGAGACAAGAGCATGCAATGCAAAAAATCTCTTCAACAAATGGTATTGGGAAGCTACATGCAAAAGAATGGAAGTGGGCCACATGTTACACCACATATAAGGATAAATACAAAATGGACTAAGGGCCTAAATGTGAGATCTGAATCAGTAAAGAATCTAGCAGAGAGCACAGGCAGTAATCTCTTTGACGTTGAACATAGTAACATTTTTTTAGATATGTCTCCTGAGGCAAGAGAAACAACAGCAAAAATAAACTTTTGGGACTACATCAAAATTAAAAGCTTCTGCACAGACAACGAAACAACCAATAAGACTAAAAGGGAACCTACTTGGGGCACTTGGGTGGTTCAGTTGGGTAAACGTCTACCTTCCACTCAGGTCATGATCCCAGGCTCCTGGGATCAAGTCCTGCATTGGGCTCCTTGCTCAGCATGGAGCCTGCTTCTCCCTCTGCCTGCTGTTCCTCCTGTTTATGCTCTCTCTCTCTCTCTTTGGCAAGTAAATAAAATCTTTTAAAAAAGGACACCTACTCAATGAGAGATGATATTTGCAAATGACATATTCAATAAAGCCTTAATGTCCAAAATATATAAAGAACCTGTTCAACTAAACATCCAAAAATAAAAAAAACAGTTAAAAATAGGCAAGAGACATGAACAGACATTTCTCCCTAGAGGACATCCAGATGACCAATAGACACATGAATATATGCTCCGTGTCACTAATCATCAGGGAAATGCAAGTCAAAACCACAAAGATGGGGTGCCTGGGTGGCTCAGTGCATTAAAGCCTCTGCCTTCAGCTCAGGTCATGATCTCAGGGTCCTGGGATTAAGCCCCGCATCAGGCGTCTTGCTGAGCAGGGAGCCTGCTTATTCCTCTCTCTGCCTGCCTCTCTACCTACTTGTGATCTCTTTCTCTATGTCAAATAAATAAATAAAATCTTAAAAAAAAAGCCACAATGAGATATCACCTCACAGGTGTCAGAATGGTTAAAATGAAAAACACAAAAAATAACAAGTATTGGTGAGGATGTGGAGAAAAAGGAAATTTTGTTGCACTGTTGGTGGCAATACAAACTGGTGCAGCCACTTAGAAAATAATATGGAGGTTCCTCAGAAAATTAAAGATAGAATTACCATATATCCAGTAATTTTGGTATTAGGTGTTTACCCAAAAAATATGAAAACATGAATTTGAAAAAATATATGCATCATTATGTTTATTGCAGCATTATTTACAATAGCCAAATTATGGAAGCAAGCCAAGTGCCCATCAATAGATGAACAGATAAAGAAGAGGTGATATATACATGGGCATACTACTCAGTCATGCCATTTGCAAAAATGTGAATGGATCTAGGAAGTATAATGTTAAGCGAAATAAGTCAATCAGAAAAAGACCAATATAATATGGTTTCAGTCACATGTGGAATTTAAGAAAACGAATGAACAAAGGGGAAAAAATGAACAAACCAAGAAACGCTCTTAACTACAGAGAACAAATAGATGGTTACCACAGGGGAAGTGGATGAGGGGATAGGTGAAATAGGTGATACAGATTAAGAGCACATTTACAGTGATGAGCACTGGGTAATGTATAGAATTGTTGAATCAATATATCATATACCTGAAACTAATACAGCTGTATATTAATTATATTGGAATTAAAACAAAAAAAATGTAAGTACACAAGATAATTTGGGAGAAGTTACATTTTCAATGAATTAGCTTATTTTGTTATGTGAATCATAAATTGCCATTTTAAATGAATCATAACAGTCTGATAATGCTATTTGCCCAGCCACCATGTTGAGTGTTTTTTCTATATATATGGGGTTGTGAGTGTGTGTGTGTATACACATTAAAAAGCAATTCCTCTTTCACAGGATCCAATTCAAATTAATTAAGGCTAATATTACAATGTAACACTTCACTTTCTAAACTTTAAATCTTCATAATTATGAAGATAGGTCTGTTGCTGTTCTTAGACACTTCTTGTTATGGAAAATCCAAAACACAAAAGTAGAAAATACTACAATGCTGTGTTCCAGCTTGAATATTCATCAACTCCTGGCCTCTCTTGTTTGATCTAATACTTTTCCCACCTGCCCTTATAAATACGCAGCCCACTAGATACCTAGTTTCCACTCTAGACCTTAAGAACTTGAATCAGTTGGATGACTTCAAAGATAACTTCAGCTGATGCTGAAAATCAGTTTGCAGAATTCTTTTTTTTTTTTAAGTAGGTTCCACACCCAGTGTGGGACTTGGACTCATAATCCTGAGATCAAGAGTTGCACGCTCCACCCATGAACCAGCCAGGCACCCCAATGTTCAGAATTCTTAAAGAAACGTTAAAGTTTTCTCTTTATACTTGTTTTATTTTTACTTTTCAATCATTTTGTTAACCACATGATTTTTCTCTAGATTACTTAATTTTTCCTTTTGAATATTGAATCTGTAGAAATATTTCAGGCAGGATGACAAATAGAACCTATTAGAAATTTCTTATCTTTGTAAATTGGAACTTTTCCAGTGTTAGCTCCTCTGCTCAATAATAACTGCTGATATTCTTGAATTAACCTCCTCTATGGAAAGAGGCTTTATTAGAAACAACAAATTTCATTATAATAACCAATAACAAGGTTGATGAATGTAAAATTAAAATATAGAACAATAAACTGTCTATATTAATTTACTAGTTTCTTAAGTGTAGAAAGGCTAGGCAGAGTGAGGGAAAAATATAGCCGTTCCTCCTTCCCTACTGTAGCTTTCTGCAAATAATAAACCTGCTGGGTTGGGGAAAAAAGGTTTTCCTTCCTCCCTTCTCTCCCTGTAATTCCACACTGAATTAAGGCTGAGATCATGGGCCCGGTGCTTATATTTTATTTTTGTAACCTCACTTTCCTGCAGGAGAGGAAAAGCCACATTCCCACTGCGAATCCTTACCATTTAGAAAGGAAAGGTCTGATTATCTGCTCAGGAAAACTGCCCAACCCTTCCATTCTCAAAACATAATACCAAAATAAAACACCCTTTCTTTGGTCTCTCTGCTTCTCTGGGGACTATAGTATTTTCTGGCCCATTTCTTCAAGATTCTTGACTAGTTGCTGTTGTTTTTTACCTTTATCTCTCCATTGGCAATTTGGATGGTTTTATAATTACATGTGCAATGTTTCTTTTCTTCATCCAATGTATTTTTAAATCTCTTATTATGATTTACTCAAAATTTCTTATACAGTATTTGTTGCTTAATAAGACAGTAAAAAATGAAGTTTTAAGGATTGTGCTTCTGAATGAGGCTTCTAGAAATATCATTAACACTAATCGAATCAGCTGCTTCACTCATCAGCCTCACTGTCAGTTAAAAAAATGCATGGCCTCCCAAGGTCCTAGTGTGTCCCATGTGCATGTAGTAAATTCTCAGAATTGTGGCTTCATGATTTACTTGAAAAATAGCAGGTTTCCTTTGAATTATTGTTATCTTCTGAATTAGAACTCTCACACCTAATGAAAAATATTGAATGCAGTAGACCTGTATACATTTATACTCTACCATAAGCATTAGAGAACTTTTTTCTCACCATTTCTTCTAATCAGAACATTTCACAAAAGCTTGTCTAATATGAATATAACACTCTGAATTAAAAAACAAGATTTTATTTATTTATTTATTTGAGAGAGAGTGAACATAAGCAGGCAGAGAGGCAGAGGGAGAAACAGATTCCCAGCTGAGCAGAGGGCCTGATGCAGGGCTTGATCCCAGGAGCCTGGGATCATGACTTGAGCCAAAAGCAGATGGGTAACAGACTGAGCCACCCAAGTGCCCCCAGGCACCCCAAAATTCTGAATTTTAAAAATTTTTTCTTAATACACTGCTATATCATATATAAGCATATATATAGATAATATATATTCCATATATTTATACATCTGAACAGTATAGTTAGAACATAGCTTCCATCTCTTGACCTTCTCAGGCATGGTATAGTTAAAATAATTTTTACTAAACAACACTCAGTTACATTCAACTTACGGTGTTCTTTCAATCATCCTTCTTAGGGACTTTGAGATAAAAAAAAGTGAAAGCACATTATAAACCAAAGCTACTCACCCCATTAAGACCGTCCCCCTTACTACTTGTTCCAAACTTGATATAACTTTTAATTCTGTGTGATTTTAGGAAAGTCTTTTAAACTCCGTGAACCTCAAGTTCCTCATCTGAATAATAATCACCTTTTATGAGCACTGTGGATTCAATTATGTAACATGTAGAATTACCAAGCATACTTTCTAATACATAATTTTGTCTTACATGTTACCCTTCCCTCTCTCAACCTCTGCACCCTGCACTATCTTTAATATCTTAGTACAGTGGTTATGTTTAGTGGGCATACAGGGTAGGAGGAACCTTACAGATCTAGAGAATGCCCTACTTTATTTCCTTTGAATGACTTAAATTTGGCTTATATTCTATTTATATTAATCTATATTAATTTGTTGCCATAATGCTATAAGAGTGATGAGAGTGGTTAACATGTAGTGTAGTGCATGCAATTCCAAAGTAACTCAGGGACACTGTTAATATCTACAACTTAGAAAAGATGAAAACAAGGCAAAGGGTGGTTGAGACATTTGTCTAAGAGTGTCCGGATAATCCACAACTCCTAGGCAGCCTGATTATGGAAACTGACTCAAAGATTAAACTACTGGCTCTCCATACTACACTCTCTGTAGAGTACCACTCAGGGAAGATTTCCATCTTCAGAGTCATGATGTGTGGGGTCAAATCCTGAGAGTGCTATCTCTTATTTTTGATCTTGAGTCTCTAAGCTTCTCTAGGAGTTTCCAATCTGTAAAATGAGAGTGGCATTTATAAGAATTGATTGAAGCAATATACTTAAGTGCTTTGCTCAATACTTGGTTCGGTATAAATGAAGAACAGGTTAGCTATTTCTCTTAATGGTTAGAAGCACCTGTTGTCCTTTCTACTTCTAAGTTCTCTCTAAACCATTCATGGGTGTGTGTGTGTGTGTGTGTGTGTGTGTGTGTGTGTGTGTGTGTGAATCTTTTCCTTTCCTCTATCATCCTCAGGAATTATTAATACTAACCGAAAATGTCTGCAACCAAAACAGACCAGTATTTAGATACTGGACTTATCCTAAAACCCCATGGGAAAGCAGTGTTAGGTCATTGAAGTAGACCACACAATGGAACGATATAGTATTGCCTCTCTTTATGCCAGTAGGATCACAAAGGGTCTCTGAATCTCCTTAGCATAAGATATGAGGTTCTTCTCATCTGGTTGGTTTACAAATTTGACGGCATCCACTAACATTTCCTGCATTCTAAACTCATGCAGTGCTACCCCTTTTCTGCTAATCTAGGACTACCTATCTTATTTTTATTCTTCCCTTTCAGTTTCTTCCTCTATTCTCATGTAGTCTCCAAATGTAAATACTATTTCTTCTTATACAGAATTTCCCTAATCTGGCAAAGGGAACAAGCATCAAAATCCTGAAAATCAATAAAAATAGGTCCACACCCCATCATCTAATACTAAAACTTACAAGTCTTAGTGACAAAGAGAAAATCCTGAAAGCAGCTCGGGACAAGAGGTCTATAACATACAATGGTAGAAATATTAGAATGACAGCAGACCTATCCACAGAGACCTGGCAGGCCAGAAAGAGGTGGCATGATATATTCAGAGAACTAAATGAGAAAAATCTGCAGCCAAGAATACTATATCCAGCTAGGCTCTCACTGAAAATA